>JAODAL010007107.1:0-95000 GCA_025379985.1 Phyllomedusa bahiana
AGTTTTCTTTTCTGCAGCGTGGGGGGATGGGGAAGGAAAGTTTTTCTGGCGAAAGGAAATGCCTGCTCGGCTTTTGATATTGGGGGCGGCCAGGGCCATGTGTGGGGGAAAAACCCATCTGTGAAAAGGAAACTTTTCCAAGGGCCCCAAGAGCTGGAATTGCCGACATTCAGGTTTTTTGGATTTGGGAGGGTTGGGGGGGGAAAGCTTTTTCTTTGCTCCGGACACCGGGTTTCACAGAAGGTGGCGCGGGGATGGAAGGTGATTTCCCTCTTCCTCACAGTCTATATCCTCAAGCTGCAGGCTAGAAGCCACAGGCACTGTGATAATTATCCTCTTGGCATCTTGATCTTTTAAAATGCATTCTGAACCCAACCGCAATGTGTGATCAAAGAGCTTTCGAAATATAAAAATTTTTGGAGGGGTTTGGGTATATTGGGTTGGGGGAATTTGGCCCATGCTTGCTTAGATTAGACTGATGAATGATGACTAGAGATGGGGAAATTTCCCCCGAATTTCTTTTTATTTACTTCGCAAAATTTCTCGGCAAAAAATAATTTTTCCGATTACTTGGACAAATACGTTAAAAAACAGCTATTTCCAGGGTGCACAGAGCTGCAGGGTGCTTTAGAAAGTTTTTTGCCTGCTTAAATATGCAGAGGGAGCTTGGTTTTGGTCTTCATACAATGTTGTGTTTTAGTTTTGACACGAATGACTGCCGCCGCTCTTGAATCGCTTTAATAAAATTTCCCCCGGCACTTTAAAAGGGCAAAAATGACAAAAAAATTTAAGGGGGAATTAGCCTTAAAAATCATGCGAGGGGCAGCTGGAAAAAAAAAAAACTGAGAGTCAGGTGGCAACATCAGTGAAGAGTGTGGAGGTGACGGCAGAGCCAAGCAGCCGAGGTCAGAGAGTGGCACAATGGGCATTCTGGAGGTGGCAAAAAGGAAAGGCCCAGGGGACAATACACAGGTGTAGGTCACGGCAGCAGCCCCAGGCAGCATGGGGCGAAATGGACAAGACATTTGGAGGTGGCAAAAACAGGGAAAAACCCCAAGTGGGGCAATGCACAGTGTGTAGGTCACGGCGCGCCAGAGCAGCAGAAGAGGTCAGAAGTGGCACAATACATTTGGGGTGGCAAAAACAGGAATAGGCCACCCGAGGGCCAAAAGACAGAGAGTGGGGGTGAGGGGCAGGAGCAACGCTGAGGCAGGGGAGTGGCACAATGACCAGGTGGAGGTCAGCAGCAGCCACGCGAGCATGAGGTCAGACTGGCACAATGACAGAGTGTGGGGGTGGGTGGGCAATACCAGTCCTGGTAAAGATGGTTGGTGGCAGTGGGGAAAATGTCAGCGATGTGTGGCATCAGGCGGATGGTGGCATCGGGAAAAGGGGGTGAGGCAGGTAGTTTGAACCCAGACTCATTTCTCACAGTTGGGGTGAAGGCGTCATGGCTGATGTAGTCTGACGCCTAATGGCAATTGGTGTGTGGAGAAATCCTGGCCGATCCACGCCTGAGTTTATCTTGACAAAAGGTCAGTTGTTCCACATTTCACGTGGACAAGCGGGGGTTCTCCTTGGGGTAACGATGGCCCCCGCGCACTGATACCCACCCGCTTTGATGCCACCACTATAGCCGGGCAGGACAGCTTCTACACTGCAACTCGGCAAGTTGCGGCCACACATCCAGTTTGGCTGCCAGTAGTCCAGCGGGATCTTTATAATGGGGTGGGCAGAGTGGGCTTTCCAAGGTAGGCCACCACCTGTTGGTTCAGGGTCTGCCCAGGTCCTGCTGCTGCTGTTTGCCTGGCGACTGCCCTCTCACTAGGAGGGTGAAGGGAGCTGCTCACAGTGACCTCCAGACTTAGTTGCTGCTGATGGAGCTGAAGCTGGTTACTGCTTCCGACCCTCCCCCCACTTCCCCCGGCGCCGGCAGGCAGCGCTGAAGAACCCCATGGTAAGGACCTGTCAGAGGAGGCCGATGCTGCACTAGGCATCGGGCCAATGACTATGGAGGATTTCCTATAGTATTTGTGTTTTTCTCCCTCTCAATAGCTGGAAAAGGCTCCCATTTTGGACCGGTAGCAAGGGTCCAATAGGGTGGAGAGCCAAAAGTCATTCTCCTCTGCCGGATGCTGACTTTATTCAGCTGTCACTAGGCAGGCAAATCAGCCATGCTGCGGGGCCATCTGCACAAGTGACTCGAGGGGCTCCCTGCCTCCATTCTCCACTGTATACTGCCACGGTGCTTGCGGGTAGCTGCCTCGTCTTCTTCATTCCATCTAGCTCCTCAGCTGCTCCTGCTCCTCCTCTCTTGTCACCTGGGTTAGAAAATCACATATTTTCACCAGTCAATGCTTCTGCTCCATGTCCTCCTCTCCATTCAATCCCCACCGGACTATGTGTGGCAGCGAGATGTAGTGCCAAGTCTCCAGTCCCATCTGCCCAGAACAGATTTTTTCTCAGCATCTGTTCCAGGACATGAAAGCAGTGGAATGACGTGTATTCATTCCGTAGTCATGGCGACTGACAAATAACGTCGCCTCCTCCCAAATCGCATCAACAAACGGGCAGGTGTCACGCTGAGCTGCACTGGCTGACATCAAAAGTTACACAGGGGAGTACTTCTGTTGCCTGAGATCATCAAAAATTCATTTATGGCCTTTCTCTGTTCATACAGTGGGTCCACATGTGCAAGCTGGAATTCCAACGGGTCGGATGGGAAACATCGCATATCAGAGTGTGTTGGGGGAGGCCGTTCTGCTGCTGGCAAACTCGAGGAGGGTGTTCTGGCTTTGTACGGAAATGGATTTAAAGTGCATGCACAGTTTCCTGGCCATTTTCATAATGTTCTGGAAGATCGGTTGGAAGACATCACGGGAACCTTTTTCACAAACCAGATTGAACACGTGCCGCCATGCAGGGCACATGGACACATCCCTCCTCAGGTTGCAGGTGCAGGACCACCAGTTCCTTTCCCATGTCAGGTTCACCTTGGTTTTTCCGATTTGCAGGAGTGGGGGGGGGCTTTTGGGGGCACGGAGGGGGGGTGGGGAAAAAAAAAATGTGTGGGTGGGGGGGCCCCCCCCCCCACCACCCCCCAACCACAATTTCCGGGGTGGGGGGGGAAAATTTTTTTTTTTTTCCTTATTATTGGGGGGGGGGGGGGGGGGGCTTTGGGGGCACCTTAGGGGATGCGGAGCTGTTCCTCCCCTGTGTGAGTTGGTTCGCCGTGGCAAGCCTGGTGTAGAAAACTCCAAAAACTGCGTGACACCGCTGTGCCCTACTCATGTGGCTTTGATGGGAGCAGTACTTGTAGAGGCTGAGATGCTGGTGAGGAGGAGGAAGCGGACATTGGCGCAGGGGGAGCCGCAGTTTGAACAACGTGGAGGAGAAAGCCGCACGTCTCATGTCCAAGTTGTGGTGTGCCTGGGGACGGAAGCACATTCACCCAGTGGGCCGTAAAGGACATTGTACTGCCCTGACGTTATGGTTATACAGCTTCCAGAGTCTGCGCTGCCATGCCACCTTGGAAACAAAATAAACCGTAAGCTTCAAAGGACTGAACCACCTTCTGTTTCTACATATTTATTGAAAGTTTTAGGGCTGGGTAAAAAAACTTTTGGGGGGGCCTTTTTTTTTTTTTGGGGGGGAAAAAAAAAAAGAGGGTGGGGAAAAAAAATATATTACCGGGGGGCTTGGGGGGGTCTTGGGGGCGATTATTAAAAAAAACTTTTTTCCTCCCCCAATTTTTCCTAGGGGGGGCTCGGGGGGGGGCCCACCCAAAAAAAAATGCCCCATTTATAGGGGGGATGTTTTTGTAATCCTTCTGAACGGTGCAGAGGGTCCACCATTTGAAAAGGGAGGGACTGCAAATTACAACAACTTGTGACAGGAGTACGGGTCAGCTGCTGCACTTAGGATGGTTTGGGACGCATATTGTTGTCTATTTGCATCGCCTCGCTGAACGGACTGCTGGCGCCATGAGTAGCTGAGGAGCAGGCATCTGGGACCGGGAGATGGAAAGATGAACAAAGAGAAACAGCTCCCTTCTGAAGAGGTGGTTGGAGCATTGACTGGCTGCAAATTGCATGCGTTGCCACTGAGTGCGCTGCTGCGGCTGCTGTTGCTGCGGCGGCAGGATGGGACCACCACATCTGAGCCAGTTTCTCCCTGGCCACCGGGCATGGTGAGCCTGCAGGTTGACGCAGGGCCATGTGCCAACGTTAGCTCCCCTGGCACGCTTCACTTTCTGCTTACAGATACTACATATACCCATATTCGGCTCCTCCGGTGTCTTAGCAAAGAGAACTGCCCAACCGACGAGTATCTGGATTTTTACCGCAAACGCTCCGCACTGAGTGACTACTGCCGCCGCTGCCTTGTGAGTCCTGTGCCGTACTTTTCTTGGACCTGCGAAGCGGGTTTTATTACCGTGGGCTTGGCTCCTGACCTCACACTGCTGCTACGCTGTGACTAAAACGGCCACATATGACCCACTTGCTGGCTGCGCCGCTGCCTGACGGCAAGCTGACGACTCTTCTCCTGACGAAGATGAGCCCTTTGCCTCACACGGCTCCCAAGTTGCGGTCGGTACATCTCATCCTATTGTGTTTCACGTCACTGCTGTTCCTTTCAAAGGTCTTGGTATGCAGAGGCTGACCCCTCACAACATGACCTACCATGCCACTCTCAACATCTATACTTTGCTTGCTACTGAAAAGAAGCAGTGGGATATTGGCCCAATTTCTTCGCTGCAAAGTAGCTGCTGACTGCCCTCCTCAAATTGTTCATCCTCGCGTAAATATGGCGCTGAGCCCAGGACCACATAGTAGATCTCTGGCTGACGGGGAACCGGATGGGACAGTAGGCGGGTTGAGGACAAGGTGAGGGCCGCTGACCCACTCCGGGCCATTTGCCAACTAAGGGTTTTGAGTCTGCGTTCCCACCGACTCTTGGCTGGGGTTGTACAGATGTCATCTGGAGGGTAGGGATATGACCTAGTCATCCAATCTAGCACCCTGTGGGTTGTAGTCAGTACACGACCGCTAGATGGACAGCTGGCAGTAGTGGGCCTCACCGGAGTGACCCCTGCTGCGACGTTCCCCTTGATGTGGTGCTGCGACCTTGGGCCTGACAGGAATGTTTGGTGCCACTGCCACTGCAGGTGAAGAGCCTGCCACCTCTCTGTCTGACTATACTGTTTGTTCTAAAATGTACAGAACTGTTGGATGAAGATATCTGTAATAGTGAAATACACACCTGTATTTGACGCCAAATGACCCTAGTAACAAGCTTGGTAAAACCCTTGGACTATAAATTGCGCCCACAAATGGGCAGGAAAATCGACTTGTATGTTGCCGTTTAAAAACTCTGTGTATTTTACTGAATATAAAAGCACAAACAGGCTTAATTAACCTTCGGATATGAATTATGCTACAGAATTTCTTCTGTGCCGGTGGATGTAAATTGCGCCAAAGAATTGAGCCACCACAACCTAGTAGCTTTGTAGCGTGTTACAATGCGGGTGTTTTTACGCCCACAATAAGAGATAAAATTGTAAATTAACCTTTGCTTGTGAATTATGCTCAGGAAAAATGTATATATTTTGGCGGTGAAATTGACGTTTCTTGGAGTCACCAAGCTGAAAAACAACGTTAATTAACCCTGGATGTAAATGCGACAGACATTTGAGCCACCACAACTAGTAGCTTTGTAGCGTGTTACAATGGCGTTTTTTTTTTTCGCTACACAACAGATAGATAAAATTGTTAATTAAACCTTCGCTTGTGAATTATGCTACAGGAAAAATGTATATATTTTGGCGTTGAAAATGACGGTTTCTTGGGGATCAACCACAAGCTGAAAAACACAACGCTTAATTAACCCTGGATGTAAATTGCGTCCAAAAGAATTGAGCCACCACAAACTAGTGCTTTGTAGGCGTGTTTAATGTGGTGTTTTTTTTACGCCACCAATAAAGAGATATATTGTAATTAACCGTTGCTTGTGAATTATGCTACAGGAAAAATTTATATATTTTGCGTTGAAAATTGACGGTTTCTTGGGATCACCACAGCTGAATAACAACGCTTAATTAACCCTGGATGATAAATTGCGAAATAGAACTGAAGCAGCCAAAAAATGAAGAGGTATTTGTATTGTTAAAAAGCTGTTTCTGTACACTGAATAAACAGAACTGCTTAGATCCCTCTTGGATATTCATGTGCTTGGTGAGCAGATAGATTTAAATGTATACAGTCATATGAAAAAGTTTTGGGCACCCCTATTAATCTAATCATTTTGAGTTCTAAATATTGGGGTGTTTGCAACAGCCATTTCAATTTGATACATTAATAACTATATTGCACATTTTGTGTTTTAGTACAATAAACCTTCATTTCAATCCGGAAATATTAACTGTGTCATCAGTTATTAGATATATGAAAATTGGAAATGGCTGTTGCAAACACACAAATATTTAGAACTAAAAATGATTTAGATTAATAGGGGTGCCCAAACTTTTTCATATGACTGTATGCAGCTGCAGTGGACGCACACTGGATTTCAGATCCAATACCCAAAAAAATCAGAAATAGAACATTAAGAGAAGCAGTCTCTGAGACAAGCTGAGACACCCCACAGAAATCGCTATATAAAAATCAGTTCTTCAGTAACAATCAGCCGCAGGGAGCACCTTCCTGATGAGCACAGTGAGAGGAGTGTGAGCTCCCGGCGTCACGCCCGGACTTATATAGTGCGGTGACGTCACAGAATCCCGCCGGTCTCTGATTGGCTTCATCTCTGCACATGTCATGCAGGCTATGCCCTTCTTCCTCCCAGAGTGCTTTGCCCCATGTAGCGCCATGTGCTCGCAGCCATTTTATCAATCAAAAGCACACTTCGTTCACCCGAAGTACCCCAAAGTTCGACTTCGTTCAGAACCGAAGTTTTCCTGAAACTCTAAACGAATTCCACTTCGTTAGAATCAATTCGCCCATCTCTAATGATGACATTTGTGGCCGTGACGGAGAGGAAGATGAGGTAAAACCGCTGGATGTAGGGTCTGATAACCATGAAGAACAGATTGGTGACGCTGTTCAGTAATGAGACGCACAGGGAACTGAGCAAGCGATGACAGGCCTGACAGTCCTGCGAAAGACGATGTGCTCACTTGTGTGTTGTCCGGAGCACTGGAAGGAGTGCCTTGTCTCGTACCTCTATCTCCACTTCCTACACCCCTCCTTGCTCGCTTACCACCTCTAGTTCTCACCGTGTTCAAAAGCTAAATATTATAGCTCTGTGCGTGGCACAAGACATATGCAATAAAAAAGAGAGAAGTGTATATATATGTGGATCACAATAACGCACTGGTATATTTCAGCTTTATGTGGTCTTAAATTCTGGCAAAATTACATTTTTGGGCGTTGAGTAGATTTAGCAACAGAGAGAATTCTATTTCCTGGATATATATCTGTATGACAATAACACATGGTATATTTGAAAGGTACTTCACCCCCAAAACTGCAAAATGAACTTTTCTCCACTCAGAATAATTTTCAACAACCAACCACTATTTAAAATACATTGCTTTGTACTGGAGATTTGGAGACGGTGTGTTATAAAATGATTTCACCCCCAATACTGCAAAAACTGAACTTTTGGGCACTGAGTATGATTTAGCAAATCCAAGCACTCTGTATAATATATATCCATGTATATGAGAGTTAGGTGTTATGTGAGCCTGCAAATGTTGACAAATAACACCTTCTGGGTGTGGGAAAGATGCAGCCAGCAATACCAAACTCTCTAACTATTGCTGTCTATGGTGAGGAAAATGCTATCTAACTAAGTCTTGATTCCCTAAGCTTGCTGCACATCCCCTAACTACCTACCTAAATAGCAGCTTTTCCTGTGTAAAATCGCTAATATAAAAATCTTGTGCCAGCATGCAAGCAAGCAGACAGACGGCAGTCTGTACAGTACAGAGAGTGAGCTGAAAATGGCATTCAGAACGCAATACAGTGAAATATATATAACATGGTCATGTGATTTTAGCAGCCAATGAGAGCCCTGCACCTCAGCGATTATGTTTTTGACACTTCTCTGTGTACAGCACTGATTGGATGGCCACCAAAGGTGCAGAAAGGCACTGAAAACTATTAAAATGGCGTGTTGATAGCCAAGGCAAGCTTAAACATTTACTTGAACGAATAGCAAATCTGGGCAGGACAAGAAGAAATCTAGAACTGAATTGTAAGGGTATATTTACACGGTGTAATTGCGCTGCAATACGCTCGAAATGTGCCACGCAATTGCAGTAATTCATAGCTTGCATATTGAATGCTGAATGAAAGAAGTGACATGTCAATTCTTCCCAGTGTTTACGCGGCAGAGATAATGGAGCTGAATGACCCCACACTTTACAAGTACGTGCTGGCATGATATCTATAGCTACAAGGGCTATAGCAACGCCCACTAAACCATTCCAGACCGCAGCCTCACAACCATTTGATCCAATACATAGTGTTGTGTGTGGTCTCATAAAACTACTTACCCTGGGATGCAACATGGATGTAGAATAGTGATCTTTAACCCCCTACACCCCAGGCCTGAAAAGTCCTTAATGATGCAGCTAAATTTTTTCGTTTTTGCCACTCTACATTTCAACAGTCGGAACTTTTTTATTTTTCCAGTGATGCAGTTGTATGAGGATTGGTTTTATGTGGGAGAAGTTGTATTTTTTTAAGGGCACAGTTTAAATTTACAAATAAATTGCTGTAGAATGAAAAGAAATTGCAGAGTGAACATAAAAAAAGTGTTCTTCTGCATTTGTATTTTTTACATTATTTTTTACACCATTCACATTTCACACTAAATAACCTATCCGTTTAGTTCTACAGGTTACTATGGTCGTGTGGATATCTAGGGCGACATGTATCAAGCTCGAGGCATCGCAGCGCATGTTTTCGACCGATTTAAAGTGAAAGCTGCGCCTCATTTATGTCGGCGCCCGAGGTGCGCTCATAAATGTGGTGTAAAGTTCCCTGTGCCTCGCCAATGTGTGAGGCGCAGTGCGGGACTGGGGCGCAGAAGGAAAGTGCCTCACCTTATCATTCTCCACCCGAAGTGCGCTCATACATGAGGTGAAAAGTTACCTGCACCTCGCCAGTGTGTGAGGCGCAGCGCGGGACTTAGGCGCAGAAGGACTGCGCCTCACCTGGATCGCAATGGCTTGTAAGATTCACCGCCCGAGGAGGTGCTCTCATACATGAGGTGAAAAGTTCCCTGCGCCTAGCCAGTGTGTGGGGCGCAGTGCGGGACAGGCGCAGAAGGACTGCGCCTAACATGTATTACGATTCGAGACAGGCTGGAAATCAGCGAAAAAGCATTAAACATGTTAGTGAAGAGCAAAAAGAGTTGTCTTTCAAATGAATGAATGAATAAAGAGAAAAATCAAAGTGGTCTTAAAAACGATTAAATGTATTGAAAAAGTGGATCATTTAAAATTAGAGGAAAAATATATAAGATCGCAAAAGAAATCAATCTCAGCTCTCAGCTCCGTGCGGCTTGGAGTATGAATCAAAAAAATCGTTTTTATTAGGTGTAAAAAATTGTCTGAAAAAGAGCTAAAACCTTCTAAAAAATACATAAATAAAATAAATCACAAAAAATCAATAACGGCGCAACATCAGGAATTAGGATCTTGGAAATTGTCGGGAAATACAGTAATTCAAATTCTGTAAGCTCTTCTCATTGGTCGGCAGAAACCAGCCAATCAGAATAGGAGCGACAGTGACCCATTATAAGCTATGGAGAAGTATTGATGTCACGTCAAGGGAGGTGTAGTGAGCCCTGACTGGAACCCAGCCCACTGTCCCTGCCTACTTAACGTGCTGCCCTAGGCAGCAGACGGCCACCGGGCGACAGTCCCTGCGCTGCTAAAGTGCTGTGGTCGTCAGGAAGTAGAATAGTCAGACAGTCCGGGTCAATAACAAATAAGGAACGCCAAGCCACAAATAGGAACCAGAGGGATAAACGTAAACAAGCCGAGGTCAAACACGAACGGGAGCGAGGTACAAAATCAGAAGACAAGCCGGGGTCAGGAGAACAAGCGAGGTCTGGTACATGGATAAGCAAAACACAATATAAAGCACAAGTAACACAAGGTAGCCAGGAATATCACAGGCGCTGCACTCAGCCTTCAGGGAGTTTAAATGGGGTTCCTGGATACCGCCCCTGTAGCTGATTGGAGGGGCCTCCTCGTCCTTCCATTGGCTGGTGCGACACGCCCTCTGTCCGGAGTGGCTGGACCTCTGTCACTCACAGAGCTGCCAGCAGCAAGTGTATCAGGGTGGGGTCGCTGATCAGCTGCTGCAGCCTGTTGATCCCAGCAGCCTGAGCGCCGCCCAGCCCTGACAGTACCCCCCCTTTTAGGAGGGGCCACCGGACCCTTCCCTGGTCTGGGTTTGTCCGGGTGAGACTCATGGAATTCCCTCACCAGGCGATCAGCATGGATGGATTTCGCTGGAACCCATGATCTCTCCTCAGGACCATACCCCTTCTAATGGACCAGGTACTGTAGAGACCTTTGGACCTTATGAGAATCCAAAATACGGGCGACTTCATATTCTACTTCCCCCTCTATGTGGACTGGAGAATGAGGTCTAGAGGGCGGAGTCACAGGCTGAATATACCTCTTACAAAGTGCACGAAGAAACACGTTGTGTATACGGAGAGAAGCGGGTAATTTCAGCCGATAAGCCACCGGGTTAACCACCTCCTGAACCACATACGGACGTTCAGGTACAGGTGGAGGGCATAGTTCACCAGGAGGACGAGTTCTGGGAACCTTAGCCCGAGCGCAGACTTCACAAGATGCCGCATAGGCCTCAATGCTGGCACAGCCGCTTCCAGATACAGCATCAGCCTGCACATCAGTATTGCCCAGCAGGGTAAAGAGACAGGCCCGGACTGCCCATTGGACAAACCGGGCATTTGCCCGTCGGGCCGCTGGGTTCCGGGCCGCAGGGCCGGCTCGGATCGCCCGCCGTGGGGACCAGTGTTTCCCTCCGGCGGGCCCCGAGTCCCGGCGCCGGCCTGTGGCGCGCTACAGGGGCCGACAGGCCCCCCTCGCCACACGGCTGCACAGCCGGGTCACCGACCCAGCCATGCAGACATCACGGCCGCCGCCGCCTGCACCGTGCGGTGCAAGCAGCGGTCGAGGCGGAACAGCGGTGATCTACTGATCCGGTCTGTTCAGCTCCCAGGAGGCCGCGGGGCAGGCGCGCGATGTGATGACGTCATCGCGTGCCCGCTCCACGTCCCGCACACTGCTGCTGGCGGCCTCCGGGGAAGAAGATAGAAGAGGAAGCAGAGACATCAGGTAAGTATTGTTTTTACTTTTATTTTATTTTTTTTAAACTGGCTACCTATATACCAGCCCTGGCTACCTATATGCTGCTCTGTTCACCTATATACCAGCACTGGCTACCTATATGCTGCTCTCTCTACCTATATACCAGCCCTGGCTACCTATATGCTGCTCTCTCTACCTATATACCAGCCCTGGCTACCTATCTGCTGCTCTGTCTACTTATATACCAGCCCTCGCTACCTATATACCAGCCCTGTCTACCTATATGCTGCTCTCTATACCTATATACCAGCCCTGGCTACCTATATGCTGCTCTATCTACCTATATACCAGCCCTGGCTACCTATATGCTGCTCTATCTACCTATATACCAGCCCTGGCTACCTATATGCTGCTCTGTCTACCTATATACCAGCCCTGGCTACCTATATACAAGCCCTGTCTGCCCATATACTGCGCTGTCTACCTATATACCAGCCCTGGCTACCTATATGCTGCTCTGTCTACCTATATACCAGCCCTGGCTACCTATATGCTGCTCTGTCTACCTATATACCAGCCCTGGCTACCTATATTCCAGCCCTGTCTGCCCATATACTGCCCTGTCTACCTATATGCTGCTCTGTCTACCTATATTACAGCCCTGGCTACCTATATACCAGCCCTGTCTGCCCATATTCTGCCCTGTCTACCTATATACTGCCCTGTCTGCCTATATACCAGCCCTGTCTACCTATATACTGCCCTGTTTGCCTATATACCTGCCCTGTCTGCCTATATACCTGCCCTGTCTGCCTATATACCAGCCCTGTCTACCTATATACCAGCCCTGTCTGCCTATATACCAGCCCTGTCTGCCTATATACCAGCCCTGTCTGCCTATATACTGCCCCTGTCTCCCTATAAGTGGCCCTGTCTATATTCTGGCCCTGCCTGCCTATATACTGGCCCTGCCTGCCTATATACTGGCCCTGCCTGTCTATTAGTGGCCCTGCCTGTCTATTAGTGGCCCTGCCTGCCTATTAGTGGCCCTGCCTGGCTACATACTGGCCCTGCTTGCCTACATACTGGCCCTGCCTGCTAATTACTGGCCCTAGCTGGCTAATTACTGGCCCTAGCTGGCTAGTTACTGGCCCTACCTGGCTAGTTACTGTGGGCAGCCCCAGCTACCTGGCTAGTTACTGTGGGCAGCCCCAGCTACCTGGCTAGTTACTGGGGGCTAATTACAGGGGTAGGCCCTGTCTACCTACCAAATTAATGGAGGAAGGCCCTGTTTACCTACCTAATGGGGGTCTACCTATTTACATGCCACTTATCTGACATTTTTTAATTTCTAATTTTTCGGGTCTAACATACGCTGTTTGGGGAATTGATAGGAAAGTGCTGAAAAAGAGAGGAGTCTAAGATGTATTTGTGGTAAATTCTACAGGGACGAGTAGTGACTGGGATAAGAAGACATTGCATGCTGTACTGGACAGAGAAAGAAATGGAAGGGAACAACTCATCAGGGAAGATGTCATGGAGGTTTGGGCCAGATGCAGAAGAAAAGGAGAAGTGAACAACTCCCATCAGAGATGACGTCTCCTGTGAGTCCCTGCTGTTAGGGGTCATTTTACTTCTGGGTTGAATCAGTGCTGTGTTCATGTGATGGTGACCTGACTACTGGGGATGTGATTGGTGGGGTTGTAGGTTATGTTGGTGCTTATGTAGTGTCAGTGTGGGCTTGTCCCTGATTGTAAAGCAAGTGCACACCTGACTCTGTGACGAGGGGTTTCTCTGCACCACTGTTTCTTTCTTGCTTGTATGTAGGGAGCTCTCACACAGAGCGGTTTTGGTTCAGCATTAACTGCTCTGCCTTTCTGCACAAAAACGCACCAAAAATGCTCCGTGTTAAAGCAGCTTTACTGTGTAGTTTATTTTCGAAAGTGGCGTGGTGCGAGAACAAGGGAAATTTTTTAAGCGGATATTGCATGTGGGCTGTTGGGGGCTTAGTGCCAGGGCTGATTTTTATTCCCAGTCCGGCCCTGTAAGGAGACATCTGTCAACACACCGTTGTCCCCACCTGACTACTTTCCCTGAATTCCAGTCAAACACTGGGTTATGTTTCTGAAGCCAGGGCAGCTCCAACACCACATCCGCGGGCAGCCCCTCCATGATAAATAGAATACACTCTTCAATATGTATGGATCCGACCACCATCTCCAGCTCAGGGGTACAAGGTTGGATTGTGCCCCAAGCTAGTGGAGTGGAGTCAATAGCCACAACCCGTAGCGAGTCAGATAGCGGTCTCCAGGGTAGGCCTAGACGTTTGGTGAAAGACACATCAACAAAATTAGAAGCTGATCCAGAATCCACAAACGCACTCCCAGAACCAGACAACGACAAGTATGAAACCTTTTAGAAGCTGATCCAGAATCTACAAACGTACTCCCAGAACCAGACAGCGACAAGTATGAGACCTTAACTGGTAGCAGCAACTTTTTAGATACAATAGGAAATACCTGCTCGCCTAGGTGATCTTCCTGCTGACCACTTAGGCGCTGGAGTTTGTCAGACCTGGCCTTCCGTTTGGAGCATTCCAGAATGCCGTGTCCATCTTCGCCGCCATAGAAGCACAACCCCTGGATGCGACGAATAGTCCTACGGTCACTAGCCGCAGTGACAGAAAAAGCCCCCACTTGCATGGGCTCCTCTGGGTTTAAATCGGAAACAACGGGTTTAGGGGTTACCATGGTGTGGACCACTGAAGGGGGAACCTTTTCCTGCCATCTCTCCCTAAAACATCTGTCCAGACTAACGGCTAGTGCCATAGCCTCATCTAAAGTACCAGGGGTAGGGTAAGCCACCAATAAATCCTTCACATGGTCAGCTAACCCTAATCTAAACTGGCATCTGAGAGCTGGGTCGTTCACCCCAGACGGAATGCACCAGCGACGAAATTCGGAGCAAAACTCCTCCATCGTCTTTTTACCCTGCCTCAAGGTGGTCAGCTGAGCCTCGGCCACTGCTTCCCTATCAGGGTCATCAAAAAGTACCCCTAAGGCGGCAAAGAACCTGTCCACAGAAGACAGTTCAGGTGAGTCAGGCGGTAACAAAAATGCCCACTCTTGGGGGGACCCTGAAGTAGGGACATAACAATTCCCACCCTTTGCTCCTCATTCCCTGAGGTAAGTGGGCGGAGCCTAAAATACAGACGACAACCCTCTCTAAAAGCCACAAAGGCCCTCCTGTTACCTGCAAACCTGTCAGGCAACTGGATAGGGGGTTCCACAGGAGGGGAAGATAGTGCAGGGACCCTCTGACTTGGGGTAGCCTCCTGTTGTTCTACCCTCAGCGCCAGATCCTGAACTAGCTGGGTTAGCCCCTGCATCTGCTCTACCAGTGGGGTAGAGTAGTAACGGTTTCGGCCTGTGATAATGTCACGTCAAGGGAGGTGCAGTGAGCCCTGACTGGAACCCAGCCCACTGTCCCTGCCTGCTTGACGTGCTGCCCTAGGCGGTAGACGGCAACTGGGCGACAGTCCCTGCGCTGCTAAAGTGCTGGGGCCGTCAAGAGGAAGAATAGTCAGTCTGGGTCAATAACAAATCAGGAACGCCAAGCCACAAATCAGAACCAGAGGGATAAATGTAAACAATCCGAGGTCAAAACACGAACGGGAGCGAGGTACAAAATCAGGAGACAAGCCGGATAATGGAGAACAGCGAGGTCAGTACAAGATAAAAAAACACTTATAAAGCACAAGTGAAACAAGGCAGCCAGGAATATCACAGGCTGCACTCAGCCTTCAGGTTAATGGGATTTCTGGATACCGCCCCTGTAGCTGATTGGAGCGGCCTCTGTCCTCCCATTTTCTGGTGCGACACGCCCCTGTCAGGAGTGGCGGGCGTTGTCAACTCACAGAGTGCCAGCAGAATGGTATCAGGTGGGGTCGCTGATCAGCTGCTGCAGCCTGTTGATCCCTGCGGCATATATGAATCCACCAATCATATGTAGTGCATCTATTTTGTGTAGCAAGAAGGGCGCGATAGAAGGGCGCCCTAAAAGTTATTACTGTCTATGGGAAATATTCTAGTATTGTGATTGGTTGGGGGAAGAGGGGCTCGTCCTGCTTAGCCAATCAACGGCTGAGCTACTTATCTCATAGAGTTCTATGGGGAAAAGAAATGCAGAGCGAGCTCTGTTTGTGATTGGCTAAGTTAAAAGAGGCGCGGTTGTTTGCGCCAATGGGAGAGCGAGCGACGCTCTTATGGGTTTTCTAATGCAATCTATAATTATTAATGCAATCATTTTATTGACAATTCTTTTTTATTCTTGTACTGTTGTAACAGTCGACCTAGAGCACATTTTGCCCCATTCCATTACATTCTCGCTTCACTTCGCCTTCTCCGGCTCATTTAGACCACATTCAACTAGGTCTGCCTGTTGGAGCTGTCGAGCGTTGCAATGCGCCTCACTCTGCCGACCCGCAATCATACATGCCTCGGAGTATTCGAATGTGGTGCGTCCCGCCCCAGAACGCCCACACTGCGCCCATTGCACGCCCCTTCATGTTAGGCGCATCCGAAAGTGGCGAAGGTTGCGCCTAACATTGCATCACTGCGTCCGACTGTGGATTCGGACTGGTGAGGCGCAGTTTCTGCCAGAAATCGGGCGCAAATCCCAATCATACATGTCGCCCCTAGTATGTGTAGCAATTTGTATGTGTAATATATTCAAAATGATTTTTTAATTAAATACAGTATTTACTTTTATTTTATTATTTAATTTTTCTACACTTTTTTAATATATTTACTTTTTAATTTTATCCAATTAACCCCTTCCCACCACAGCCTTTTTGTTTTTATGTCATGTTCGTTTTTCCCTCCTCGCCTTCCCAGATCCATAACTTTTTCCACCTACTGTACATAGACATATGAGGGCTTCTATTTAGCGGGAGAACATGTACTTTCCAATATGTCGTTCACTGTTCTATAGACTATACTGGGAAACCACTAAAAATATTCTAAGTGGGGCAAAATGTGAAAAAAACATGCTGTACTTCCATCATGTTTGCGGGAATTTTTTTCTTATGACATTCAATCTTTAGTATAAATGATGTATTATCTGTATTCTGCAGATTGTTATGAGTCCGACAATACCAAACAAGTAGGGTTTTGGTTCCATAAAAAATCCAAATATTTTCTATTTTTCACATTTTTGCCACAGCGCCTTTTTCTGCGACCAATAACTTTTTTGTACTTCCACCAACAGACTTGAGTGAGAGGCATTTTTTACGGGCTGAAGTTTACTTTTAATTTTACCAGTTTAGAATGCGTGGGACTTTTTTGATCACTTTTATTAAATTTTTTAGGGGGCGTGAAGCGACCAAAAAGGGTCTAAAGGGTTAAACTGCACGGAATGGAGCCAGCTCTAGGAATGGAGCTATTAATGATATTTCCATTTCTAGTGCAGTTGCAGCGAAGGGAGCAAAAAGATGTTGCTGCTGACAGAAGACACCCACCACCCGCTGGCAAAAGACAGTGGATGGTCGTTAAGGGGTTAAAGATCATTATTCATGAAACACAATGACTTAGCTGGTGAAAAACATGAAATTCTGGATGAAATACAGGATTATATAACAACGTCAATTGACAAGTTTTTAGAGAAATTCTTTCATACTTTGAAGTGATAATGGAGATGATTTCACAGGACACAAAATAGGAAATGATTTAAAACAAGAAGAACAACAAAGGACAGTTCCATACAGAGCACAGCAGACAAAGAAGATAACAGCGGCCAAAATAATCAGACATAGGCTGGGTTCACACTACTTTGATGTATCCATTGGGGTATTGGGAAACGAGGTGCCCTATGGGTACTGCAATGTAGTCACAGTGGCCCCATAGAGCGGACATACTCCTATGTGGACTATTTTCTTATTGCAACAATATACGCTTTCCCTGTGGGATACAAAAGCATGGTCTACAAATAAATAGAGCAAACATAGTTCACATAGTAGTACTTTGCGCTATTCTATTGGGGAGCCTTTTTTATGATACCCTAAAAGATACTTCGAATGTAGGCAAATAACTTAGTGTGAACCCAGCTATCCACTGACTCTGGACTTATGAAATTATATAAATTTATAAAACAAGATCTCTCTAGAATGGTGCGGAAACATCTACTAGAGTTTTCTGGTTGCCTTTATCCACATTTCCAAGAAAAAGTAAGTGAACCATGTGAAATTAACTGGATTTCTTCATGACCACTTCTAAAGGGTGGTCTATTTATTACCTAAATTACAATAGTAGACAAACACAATGGGGCACATGTATGAAAACTGTCTCAGACTAGACAGTCGTACCTCTCGTCAGGTTAGTGTAGCATTTGTCTCACAGCACTTTATAGACGTGTCCCGTTGTGAGACACATTTATGTGCCAAGAAGTGTCTGCACCATAATTTGTCTCAGCCTCGCCACTTTAAAATTGGTATGGATTAGTCAGACGTTCTATTGAGCTACATTCATAAATGCGTCTAATCTTACGGATGTGGCATGGCATGCCCCCTAAAAGAAGCGGTGCAGACAAACTTCTCGAGGCTGTCGGACTTGTACCCGTTTTTGACACACATTCTTTCATAAATATGTCGGGCAGGGCCAACAACAGTTTTTTTGGCGGACAGCACACAACAAAACTGGTGCAGCCAGTTTCCTACATGTCCCCCAATGTGACTAAATTAATAACACACAGACAGTTGTGCAGAAAGCAAATCCTTGAATTCAATCGCCTGTAGATCCCGCTTTAGCAGCAATCACCTCCATAATAGCTTTTTTCATAGCAGCAAATAATATTTGCACAACATTGAAGAGAAATTATGGAACATTTCTTCCTGCTAATGTGTTTCGGTTCATCCATATTTCTGGAATGCCTTGCATGCAGTGATCTCTTCAGGTCAGGACAAGGCATGAAAACAATATTAAATTTAGGAGTGTGACTTGGTGACTAAAAATCCTCACACCAACATCATGCCTCTCCCCAATTAGATACACTACCCCTTCTTGACCACTTTAAGACACAAATCCTCTTATTCTTCAGCTATTCTAGATGATGTACTCATGGGCTGTGAGCCATTGTCTTCTTGAATCACTCAATGACTTTTCAGCTTCAGACCTTGAACGTGGAAAATGTTTTGATACACCTTTAAATGCATTATTTCCTAATTGATCACAAGTCATTCAGCCCCTGAGACAGCAAAGTATAATGCCCTTTTCAATATCCTTGATAATAGTTGAGATGACGGTTTGGTGTTCATGTGCAGTGTTCTTTTTCCTTCAAGCTTAACATTCAGTATTTGTGCTAAAACGTTCCACCTTTGTCTCATCTGTCCATAACACTTTTTCTCAGAAGCATTATAGGACATTCAGATGATCTTGTGCAAACTTGAGTCCATCTTGTACTTTTTCCAATTTCATCCTATACAACAGAAAATATAAATCAGGCAGCATGCAGGAAAGCAGTGATTCCCCAAGAGATGTGCTTCCTCTGAGCTCTTCTGAAAGTTGTTTGCTTCAAGGCATGGTTCATACTAAGCAGTCTTTCTTGAGTAACAGATTTGTCATTATCCAGCCTTTGTGTGCCTTTATTGACTGGCCAAAGCTCACTTTTTCAGTCTCGATTTTTTGTTTGAAACATCTTCAACCTATTTGCGCTATTAACACAGAGCTTATCTTACTTTTTCTCCCTGGGAGGTGGATGTTTATTCTATTTCCTAAATAAAAGACAGTAGGGTTGTATATATTAATAGCTAGTGGAAGCTCATTCTGTAGACTTCCTTTTTGCTTTTGTTGATCTTTCATACTGTTCACTACATCATAATCTTTTCACAGTTTATTGCGTTTATTGCTCAGTCTAAAACAATTAGCTCATAACTTATTATGTTGTGTTCTCAAAGTGTGTTACGTTTCTCATGGTATGTTATCTTACTTTCCTAATTTTGTCATAGCATACTCTCTCATGGTATGTTACTGTACTTTCTTAATTTTCTCATAACATACTCTCTCATGGTATGTTACCGTACTTTCTTAATTTTCTCATAACATACATACAGTACAGACCAAAAGTTTGGACACACCTCATTTCAAGAGTTTTCTGTATTTTCATGACAATATAAATTGTAGATTCACACTGAAGGCATCAAAACTATGAATTAACACATGTGGAATTATATACTGAACAAAAAAGTGTGAAACCACTGAAAATCTGTCTTATATTGTAGGTTCTTCGCCACCTTTTGCTTTGATTCCTGCTTTGCACACTCTTGGCATTCTCTTGATGAGCTTCAAGAGGCAGTCACCTGAAATAGTCTTCCAACAGTCTTAAAGGAGTTCCCAGAGATGCCTAGCACTTGTTGGCCCTTTTGCCTTCACTCTGCGGTCCAGCTCACCCCAAACCATCTCGATTGGGTTCAGGTCTGGTGACTGTGGAGGCCAGGTCATCTGGCGTCGCACCCCATCACTCTCCTTCTTGGTCAAATAGCCCTTAGTCTGGAGGTGTTTGGGGTCATTGTCCTGTTGAAAAATAAATGATGGTCCAACTAAACGCAAACCGGATGGAATAGCATGCCGCTGCAAGATGCTGTGGTAACCATGCTGGTTCAGTATTCCTTCAATTTTGAATACATCCCCAACAGTGTTACCAGCAAAGCACCCCCACACCATCACACCTCCTCCTCCATGCTTCATGGTGGAAACCAAGCATGTAGAGTCCATTCGTTCACCTTTTCTGTGTTGCACAAAGACACAGTGCTTGGAACCAAAGATCTCAAATTTGCACTCATCAGACCAAAGCACAGATTTCCACTGGTCTAATGTCCATTCCTTGTGTTCTTTAGCCCAAACAAGTCTCTTGTGCTTGTTGTCTGTGCTTAGCAGTGGTTTCCTAGCAGCTATTTTACCATGAAGGCTGCTGCACATAGTCTCCTCTTAACAGTTGTTGTAGAGATGTGTCTGCGATTAGAACTCTGTGTGGCATTGACCTGCTCTCTAATCTGAGCTGCTGTTAACCTGCGATTTCTGAGGCTGGTGACTCGGATGAACCTATCCTCCGCAGCAGAGGTGACTCTTGTTCTTCCTTTCCTGGGGCGCTCCTCATGTGAGACAGTTTCTTTGTAGCGCTTGATGGTTTTTGCCACTGAACTTGGGGACACTTTCTAAGTTTCCCCAATTTTTCGGACTGACTGACTTTCATTTCTTAAAGTAATGATGGCCACTCGTTTTTCTTTTCTTAGATCAGAAAGTTCCTCAGGCCCACAGCAGGTACACAACAACATTTAATTTCAGCATAGAAAGTTCTAAGAAAATTATTAGCTATGAGAAACATCACAGAGTATGTTACGAGAAAAATAAGAAAGTAAGGTAACATACCATGAGAGAGTAGTGTAGAGTAGAACTTTCTATGCTGAAATAAAATGTTGTTGTGTACCTGCTGTGGCCCTGAGGAACTTTCTGATCTGAAATCTGTTGTTTTGACTAGGCTGCTCTGAGGGGAGAGGTATGATGGACAAATAACAGATGTGCATTCAATCCTTGTGTGATACTAGGTTGTGCAGACCATTTCTTAAGCATATAAAAACTGGTTTAGTCATAGCTAAGACAGAAGGTTCGTACCTGTAAAAGAGGCCGCCTATCACAGTGTTAGGATTTTCCCAGGAGTTCTCTGTTTTCACTACTTATTCTCACTGATGTTCAGGCGGGTAATGATTAGCTCCTGATGATATAAGTACTTAATCTTTGTATGTTGAGTTTAATCTTTGTATTCTAAATGTTAATATTCTGTACAATCACCTATAACCTTATTATCATATAATTACAATAAAATTGCAATGTATCCTAACTCGTAGCCTTCTTTAAAGATGATTCCAGCTTTTCGTTTATAAACTTGGCAATACAAAGACACGAACAATACAACTGTTTATTAGTTATTAGTTTCTTTTTGTCTAGAATTGTGACCTAGATAAGAATCAGAAAAATTTGTTGCTGACACTGCCAATGCCAAAAAAGTGTTGTTTCCCGATTGAAAATATTGCACTTGCCAGAGAAGAATCTCAGCAAGGAAGCGACCTGGACTGGCCAAGGTGGATTTCTGCTTCGGGCACTTTATTATTGATGGCACATAACACGCATCAAAGAATTGATATGTAAATTCTTTGACGGCATGGATTTTACATAACATGCATCATAAATCACTATACACTCAGTTAGGACGCCGATTATGGGTGCATATTCTATGCTAAAAACTAGCCTTCAAACCCATTGTGTGAATACCCCATAGCACTCAAACCACATTTTTTTTAATTGATGCAAAAGAGACTTAGGTTAAAGCTTGTCAGTAACTAATGTAAACAAGCTCCTGTCTTCAATACAAGGAACAGAGCAGGGTGTGATGTCACTATCCTGGCCACTGTTGCAGCATGTTAGAGCAGAGAGAGGTGCCCGGTGTTACGGGCAGTGCCGCAGACGACATGCTGGCTGCAGTGGCACCTGTGTCCCCTCTCCCCACACAATGCCGGGCTGCAGGTGCGCTCGTTATGCCAGCAGGTACTCACCTAGCTGCGCTCCTCTGCCAGCCAGTGTGCATGCCCCAATGCACAAGGATAAAGTAGAGTTCTATGTGCTTCCCCGCTGCTCCTCCATCATTCTTCTCGGTCTTCCCTGGCTGCAGCACCATGCTCCGCTGCTCAACTGGTAAACGGGTGAAGTCATACGTTGGGGACAAGCCTATCATACCCGGTGCCTTGTGGTGCCACATCCGCAGCTCCACCTCTCCTCCGACGTCATCCACTCCTCTACCTGGGCTACCTTTCTCGTATCAGGACTATGCTGACGTATTTTGCGAGAGACAGGCTGAGACCCTTCTGCCTCACCGAGCCTATGATGGTTCCATTGATCTACTACCTGGCACTACCCCTCCTCGGGGCAGAATCTACCCTTTGTCGAAACTCAGGCCATGGTGACCAGTATAAAGGAGAATCTCCAGAAAGGATTCATCGCCAGCTGGAGCCAAGTTATTTTTTGTGAAGAAAAAGGATGGCTCCTTTCACCCCTGTATCGACTATCGGGTCTCAATAAAATCACGTTGAAGAATCAGTATCCTTTGCCCCTGATATCTGAACTATTTGAACACCTGCATGGAGCCAAAATCTTCACTAAACTCGATCTGTGAGGGGCTTACAATTTGATCCCAATTCATGAATTGAGGAATGGAAGACCACCTTTAATACCCGTGACCAGAATTTTGAGTACTTAGTCATGCCGTTTGGTCTCTGTAATGCCCCAGCCGTCTTTCAGGAATTTGTCAACGACATCTTCAGAGATCTTCTGTATTAATGTGTTGTCATGTATCTGGACAACATTCTCTTCTCACCTACTCTGGAGACTCATCGTACCCACGTGCGCCAGGTTCTGAGATGCCTACGGAATAACCAACTTTATGTCAAATCCGAGAAATGCATTTTTGAATAGTCGAACAGTCCTGTCTGCCATTCCTGGGTTACATCATCTCCAATAAAGGACTTCAGATGGACCCCCAGAAGTTATCTTCTGTCCTACAATGGCCACGATGGCACGCCGATAATTGGCTAATTGCCAGGCGCTGACCCTATGTATTCTTAGCTCCTCCCTCACTTCCCTGCCAGATCTACAGTGCTCTAAGCCTTAGAGAAAGCGTCCCAGATTGTGTTATTGTTGTACCACGTTCCAGTCCTTTTGCTACAGTCCTGACTATGAACCGTTGCCATCTATTCTGACCTTCCTGTCTGTCCCTGACCACGACAGCCTGACGATCCTGTACCTCGTCTCACCTCACCCGCCACTGCAGGCAGGTCGCACCAGGGGTAGCGACCCAGGCGTTCGCTTGCCACAACAAGTCTAACCCGCTTTGCGGCGGCCTCTGCTGAAAACCAGTGGCCCCTAAGACTCCGCTCCCTGGTGTGGCTTATACTATCGCCTGCAGTGGTACAGCAGATCCACTACTCCATCCGTTACACCCGGTAACTAGAAAATCTTGTGTGCAAGAGCAGGGGATAAGATCTGTTCCTAACTTTGAAGAGAAGCAAAATCAGAACAGCAATGTATTTGATAATAGTCTTTATTTACATTTGCCTACATGTTTAAAGCTAATCAATTAAATGAAAATACACCGTTTAAATACTTAAAGGGATTTTCTCACCTCACTGATTAGCTTTTACCATGTAGGGATAAATTAATAGAGACTATTCCAAAATGCATTGATGTTTTGATTTGGTGTTGTTCAGGAGATAAAGAAGATTATATCTACTCCTAGTGTACACAAGTTTCGTTTGGTTACTGAACCCCTTTCACTGCTCTTTCTCTGATCTTAGTGCTCCAAGTTGAGGTCGATAGTGAGTTATTACCTGCTGAGTCTTATCTCTAGCACAGCAGCTTGTTTACCTAAGTTAGTGACAAATTTAAACCCTTAGAGCTTTGTAGCCTTGTGTGTGTACAACATATTATATACCTCCAGCATGTCATTGTAATAGTATCAGCTAAGAATAGCAGAGTAAATATGCCAATTACTACTAAAGACGTCAAAGGCTTGATCAGAAAGTGTGAGTCTGAAGCTGCCTGTGGGTCTGTGAAACATCATGGTGAGACAATACCTTTAGGCAAGCTGTGTGAGTCGTTACCTGCTGAGTCTTATCTCTAGCAAAGGAGCTTGTTTACCTAAGTTAATGACAAGTTTAAACCCTTAAAGCTCTGTAGCCTTGTGTACTACATATTATAAACCTCCAGCATGTCATTATAATAGGATCAGCTAAGAATAGCAGAGCTAATAGGCAAATTACTGTTAAAGACTTCAAAGGTCTGACCAGAGAGTGTGAGTCTGAAGCTGCCTGTGGGTCTGTGAAACAGCATGGTGAGACAATATCTTTAACTAAACTGCATGCGTCACTACCTGCTGAGTCTTATCTCTAGCACAGCAGCTTGTTTACCTAAGTGACAAATTTAAACTCTTAGAGCTCTTTAACCTTGTGTACTACATATTATAAACCTCCAGCATGTCATTGTAATAGTATCAGCTAAGAATAGCAGAGCTAATATGCAAATTACTGTTAAAGACTTCAAAGGCCTGACCAGAAAGTGTGAGTCTGAAGCTGCCTGCGGGTCTGTGAAACAGCATGGCGAGACAATATCTTTAACTAAACTGCATGCGTCACTACCTGCTGAGTCTTATCTCTAGCACAGCAGCTTGTTTACCTAAGTGACAAATTTTAACCCTTATAGATCTGTAGCCTTGTGTACGACATATTACAAACCTCTAGCATGTCATTGTAATAGTATTATCTAAGAATAGCAGAACTAATATGCCAATTACTATTAAAGACTTCAAAGGCCTGACCAGAAAGTATGAGTCTGAAGCCGCCTGTGGGTCTGTGAAACAGCATGGTGAGATAGCACCTTTAACTAAGCTGTGTGATCTTACAAAGATACAGTAATAAGACAGTGATACCAAGTAAGACCTGGTGCCAAGAGACACTAAAATATTGGACAGGACTGTGGTTGGGACTTCAGTAGTCAAATATGCTACAATCTGGACCGTGCTCACAGAAAATGCAGGTGAAATGTTGTGATGTTAAAGCGTTATTCCAGTACGGAGCATCAATAGAGAACAACCACCAGGATTGTAAAAAATTTATAAAGACCAAACTACATATGCAAACTTAATAAAAGTACTGTATACACTATATATATGGTCTAAAGCAGACTGCGAGAGCAAAGAAACATGAATGGTGCTTACAAAGGAGAAATTTCATAGGAGTAAAGCCGACCCTGCCTGCACACAGAGATACTGACAGACAGGTGGATTTTTGTGCTCGTTTATGGAGACGATCTTTTGTCTGTTTTAAGTGAAAACAAGATGAAACAGCAATGCTACAAACCCTAAATCAGAATTCTGAAAGCAAAGAACCTGGGAGTATAAAGCATTACTTAGGTATTCAGATAGAGAGAGGAGAAGTTGGCAGATCTCTTCTGAACCAGAAGCACAAGACTTATGAAATATCTTTGAGATTGAAAAATGCAAAAACAGAAAATCCCTTACGCAAACCAACCAATAGGAAAATCACTAAACAACTAAACTAAAGTCAAATTCACCATTAATCACAAAAAAAATTCAATGTAACTATAGCCCTAACCCATAATTGAGGATAAGCTTAGGGTTTTTTACTGGGTTTTAAGGGTTTATTTACCCCTCTGCTCCTGGTCTGGTCTAACGTCACGTTAGGGAGACTCGGATTCCAAAGTTCATTTAGACCCCAGACCAAAACTAATTCAGATTTCCAACCTTAAAGGGAACCTGTCACATAGTTTATGCCCCCCTTGCTGAGGGCGGCACAAGCCAGTGTCAGACCTACTGTTTCTAGCGCTGTGTCCCTTATTCTGTAAGATGCTGCAGTTTTAGAGCATTTAAAGGGAACCTGTCACATAGCTTATGCCCCCCCCCCCTTGCTGAGAACAGCACAAGCGAGTGTCAGACCTGCTGTTTCCAGCGCTGTGTCCCTTATTCTGTAAGATGCAGCAGTTTTAGAGCATTTACCCCTCAAATCTTATTCATGAGCAGGTGTTAGCCCCGCCCATTAAAGGCTAGCCCCACCCATTGGCAGTTATTCACATGTTTCTACCTATTCAAAGTAATAGGTTTATCAGTTGAAGTGGGTGGGGCTAGCCTCAGGTGGGCGGGGTTTGAAAAAAACTGACTCTTTGAATGACTCTTCTGGCTCAAAACTGCAGATTTGAGCAATACATCCTTTAAAACTACTGATTCTTACAGAATAAGGGACACAGCGCTGGAAACAGCAGGTCTGACACTGGCTTGTGCTGCCCTCAGCAAGGGGGGCATAACCTATGTGACAGGTTCTCTTTAAATTAATTCAGATCATAGAACTGACTTAAAAATTAATTTGCACCCTAGAGTACAAAAATCTTTTAGATCGTAGACAACAAAACTAATTCAGACCATATAGCAAATAAAAAAATAAATAAATCATATTTCAGACCTCGAAATTACTTAAGACCCTCAAGACCTAGAATTAAAGGGGTTGCCTCACTACAAGGATTGCTGATTTGTATGTTAATGATCTTGCAAAAACGAGTTACTTTACAATATATGTCCATTAACAATGTCCTACCTATTCCTAGATATCCCCTCTTGTATGGGCTGCATCAGCTCCTCAGGTCACTATAGCTACAGACCTGTTTGATCTTTCCTGATAGGCTGCCAGCGCTAGTTGCTATAGCTACAGACCTGTTTGATCTTTCCTGATAGGCTGCCAGCACTGGTCACTATAGCTACAGACCTGTTTGATCTTTCCTGATAGGCTGCCAGCACTGGTCACTATAGCTACAGACCTGTTTGATCTTTATGATAGGCCGCCAGCGCTGGTTGCTATAGCTACAGACCTGTTGTCCACAGCAGGACAGTAGAAGCCAGTAAAACCAGTAAACACGCCCCTGATTTAAAAAATGAAACAGACAAAACAGGACTGAGCTGAGAGAAAACGATGGAGTGAGACAACCCCATTAATTAATAAGACTTGACCTTAAAAACTAAAACAAACACCAAAACAGACCACAAACATAGTTTAGACCTCAGATAAGGCCCCAAAATAATTTCAGGACCTCAGAATTCTTATAAATGTGGATCCTTAAGACTAGAGTCCTTCATTCACTTAAAACTTCTAACTCCTGGGTCGGGCCCTCTTTAGCATCGAGAGCTACTGTACTGGGTCCAGACACTGTTTCTCATAGTGTACAAAGTCCTGACACAAAACAGCATCAAGTCCCAGTTGATCGATCAGGGCTGAGAAGCACCTAACATGGGAGTAAGAGCTTGAAATGGAGTTTTACCACAAAGCAAAGTCCCTTTCTGAGGTTGGCTTACAGCAGGTTACGACCCGGCCAAAGTGAATCAGGAGGTGGCTGCGCATGCACAGCTCTCCCCCATTCATGTCTATGGGAGTTCGGAATATAACCAAGCACACTCACTTGGCTATATTCAAAACTCCTTGGTTTCAATAAACATAGTTCAGAGTTTGGCTCACCTCCAGTGCGGCAGTAGCTTCACCCGATCTGCTTCTCCCGTAGCTCCAGTCTGCACAGCTGCACGGGTCTGAAAGTCCTCGACCACAGGACCAAATAGCCAACACTTCAAAAAGAAACAGCGATCCGGCAATACGTGCAAAAAACTGGAAAATTGTTTATTATATACACACCTTCATACCACAGAGGGACAAATATAGCGACATCCACGTAGCCTACGCGTTTTGGGTGCTACTACATGGCCCTTGTTCACGGCATAAATACATATAAAAACTCATTACCTTATATAGCGTCTCTTAGTCTTCCATTGTAAAAAAGGGTAGGAGGTGGAAATATGGGCGGATACCTAAAGTTCCATATGTAACTTCCTCTACTACCCTCACTAAGGTAATACAACATAGTTTGAAAACATGGATATAATTACATATAACAATTCTTGTTATATGTAAAATGTTAAATTTTTCCAGTTTTTTGCACGTATTGCCGGATCGCTGTTTCTTTTTGAAGTGTTGGCTATATTCAAAACTGCCATAGAAAAGAATGGGGCAAACTTCCCTAGAACGGGGAGCACTACAGACATCTCCTCCTACTCTGAGGCTGGCTCGTAGCGAGGTAAGAGCCAGCCTGAGAAAGGGATTTTGTTTCATGACAAAACCCCTTTAAGTTAATAGAGGAGATATTGTAGCAACATGATGTACATGCCATTGGGTCAGCGATGTTGGCGATTGCAATGGTGCCTTGGCAACTTGAGCTATAAATCCAGCTTTGGACAGGTTCATGGATTTTCAACACAAATTGGTGGAATATATTCGATCCAAGAAGTTGACCTTTAAAATGATGGCAAAAAAGAAATAAAATAGGTGAATCTTTACCAAAAATATGTTACTCCTAGGACAGGCTGGCTCGGATGGAGCTTGGTTCTGCCTCTTGTCCATTTCTTGATGGCCTCTCATTGAGACTTCCTTGATCAACCATGAATCATTCATTCCCTTCTTCAGTTTATTTGTGGACTCTATTCTGAGATTCTTAAAGTCAGGTTTCCTTTTAAATAAAAGATTAATCTGTGGTATTGATCAGTCCTGACTTCAGATCTACCTGTGCTTTCACCATTGGGATTCAGTTTAGATAAGTTATTATTTCCATCTCTTTCATTTCTGATTAATTCACTGAAAGTGACTCCCGTAGAGTAAAAAAAAACTGAGGCGCCGTCAAAATCCTTTATTGATGTCACAAATATTAGTAATAAAAGAAAAAAATCATTTTCAGGTTTGTTGTTGTGTTTCGGAGTATTTTTGATGATAGTTTAAAATCTGCATTAATAAGTACATTTTATGGATTTTATTTATATAAAGTCACAGAGAGGGTCAAAAGGCCTCCATTTATATTATTCTGTATGTTCATGATTACATACAGGTGAATCAGAATTGAGTTTGTCATTTATCATGGTTCATTGGGACGACATGTCTTCTTTGTGTTTTTTTTTTTAAGTGGTTCTCTGTGGTGGACCCTTCCTGTCCAAATATTACATCAGGGGTGCACAATATGCAGCCATGGGTCACATGTGGTCCCCAGTGCATCTCTGTGCGGCCCCCAGACATCACGACACAAACATGCTTGTCTCTATCAAGGGATGTAACTAAAAGCTCATGGACCCTGGTGAAAAACTTCAGTTTGGGGTCCCCCTCCTGCCGAACAACTACGCTACCTAACTGAAATGCCCACCAGTCCACTTACAATCTCCTCATTAAAGTGCACAACACTTTCTAAAATAAACAACACTATCAACACAAGGAAGAAAATAAAAGTGGTGCACAGCAACCCCTAATTATGGGGACCGGAATTTACTCTCTGTTCTTCAATCAAGATCACTATATAAGCGCTGACATAACCTACAATACTGCCATATGTAGACCACATAGTGGTCAGACACCAGCTCAGGTTGTATCACATTACAGCGAATACTGCACTGTTCCAACACAGAAGCAAAATAACCACAGACATCCAGGAACTCAAAGAAGACGTCTTCTTTGTTGGGAGTCTCTGATGAGTTGTTCTCTTCCCTTTTTGATCTCCATGATGACTTCTCCCGGCCACTTGTCCCTGCAGAATTTACCACACAAGCATGTTCCACTCCTCACTTTTCCAGCACATCCCTATTGTTCCCAACCCCATTTTTAGCACCTCTAATGGTAATAATGACTGCTTTGCACCTCAAACAGTAAAAGTACCCCCAGACAGCTGTGGGGCTCCCACTTTGTCTTCTTTTGTGTCCTCATATTGTAAGTAGGGGAATCCCTAATATAGTAGGCAGTTACACTCCCAAATTGGGTAGACAGATAAGTAGCTAGGTAGGTAGGTAGGTCCCCTATAGGATAGGTATATAGGGCCCTCAGTAAGTAATTAGGTTTGTAGATCCTCTCAGTAGGTAGGTATCTAGATCCAACATTAGATAGGTAGGTAGGTAGGTAGGTATAAAAGCCCCTAATCAGGCATGTAAGTAGATGCCCGGTAGGTAGATAAATATATAGGTTTCCTTAGTAGGAAGATATTAAAACTCCTTTAGTAGGTAGGTAGGTATATGCCCTCACTAGTAGATATGTATATAGCCCCCTAGTAGAAAGGTATATATGCTCCATCTAGTAGGTAGTTATCCATCTAGTAGGTAGGTATATAAGTCCCACTATTAGTTATATAATTATATATTTTAAATATATTATATATTTATAAATTATATATTTTAAAATATTAATATTATAAATTTTATAAATTTTTTTGTGAGAAGGTGGGGAGGCGACGTCGCAGAGGGAAGGTATTTTTCCCCCAGGGTTCTGTTTAGTGGATTTTGGAAGCCCTGGACATGCGTGTGAGAGAGGCCTGGGGGTCGGTGAAGGAAGGCCGACATTGTAGGTGTCAGTAAAACTATGTTACTGACACAGTGTTAGTTAGCGGTTCCAGTCCCCCTTAGTTGGTCGGCTTTTCCTGAAATGGGCAAAAAAGGGGTGGGTGGCCCCACGCCCCCGGTGAGGCTGGTATTAGGCCTATAAGCTGGGCCTGCGGCTTTTGGGTTTTTCTTCCCGTGGACCTCTGTGCTAAGAGGGAAACCCCCGCTTTGGGCCTTTTAATGGGGCGGACAGAGAGGACGTCTTATAGAGAGCTCACCGAGCCAGCATTTTTGTTTGTGTTGTTGCCTGAACTTTAAGGCTTTTTTGGGTTTTTTTTTTCTCCCGCAAAAAAAACCCGGGAGCCCCCTGGATTTGAAAGCTATATAGTCCATCTAGTAGGTAGGTACCCATCTAGTAGGTAGGTATATAAGTCCCCCTATTAGTTTTATTTGTTTTACTTATATATATATATTGATATACCATAATATATATATATATATATATATATATATATATATATATATATATATATATATATATACATCCGCCAAGAAGGTAGGTACATAGTAGGTAGGTAAATCTCCACTGAACAGCACTCTTCTGGAGCCAGTGTCCGTCCCAGGCAGCCTGACGTCTTCATGCCATCTGTGTCGGGACACTACTGCCGTCTGAGCCAGTTATTCGTAAAGTAGTCGTTGGGGCAGGGAGAAGATAGCTCCCTGTTCGCCATAAAATTCAACTGCAAACAGTTGTAACGTCCTACCCGAGCTGGGGGCTATGATGGCTATACAATACATGGAAACCTCCAAAGAAGCATTTATGCTATCTACAATACATGAAAAAAACTTTGAGATTCTTAGTTCACATGTTTTGATCAAAAAATGTTTAAGCCACCCCCGGCTTACAACAGGATCTCAAGGCAGGTGGTCCTACTCTATTTTTACCTCTCACTAGAGTCAAATTCAGACTTCTCATTGGGTCAACCGACCTCCATAATCCAGAGAGAAAAATAAAAAAAGCACCAACCTTGCAAGCATACTGCACTGATATAACAACCGGTGGAAGTGGGCGGGGTGCAAGAGACCAAAATGGAGGCATCCATTCCTCCCTCTATAAATTAAAAGCAATATATGCCAAGTACAACGTATAGTTCTGCACAAAAAAATTTCTGAAAAACACAATGTGAACCTGGGTGCCACTGGCTTGGGTTGCGGCATATTATATAATATACCCCGCATCCAATACCAGAGGACACCACTGCTAAAAGGGCTATACAATACATGGAAACCTCCAAAGAAGCATTTATGCTATCTACAATACATGAAAAAACTTTGAGATTCTTAGTAGACACGTTTTGATCAAAAAATGCTTAAGCCACCCCCGGCTTACAACGGGATCTGAAGGCGGGTGGTCCTACTCTATATTTACCTCTCACTAGAGTCAAATTCAGGAGGTCGGTTGACCCAATGAGAAGTCTGAATTTGACTCTAGTGAGAGGTAAAAATAGAGTAGGACCACCCGTCTTGAGATCCCGTTGTAAGCCGGCGGTGGCTTAAGCATTTTTTGATCAAAACGTGTGAACTAAGTATCTTAAAGGGGGCTATGATGGGCAACAGCCCGAACCTACACAGTGGCCTGGCTGCCTCACTGGGTCTATATGAAAGGGGGTGAGGAGGGGTGGTTGCGAGTACGACCGCTGCGATACCTGTAGCTACACCACCGTCTCTGCCCTCATACTTTTGAAAGTTACATTTATCCTTTGACAGCTGCATTCAACTGATGGCACTGTTCTGGTTGGCATTGTTATGGCAGGCATAGTATAGCTGGGAGTATTATGGTGGGCAAGGCATGGCTGGCACTATAGGGCTGTATGTCCTATTTTATGCAATCCAGACGAAACTGTTTCTGTATTATCCCTGTTACATGATCTGCAGTTTTACCTACATTTTTTTCCTCAAAAGGGGTATTCATTTCTGACAAGGTCATGACATGTTCACAAGATCTACCATAACAATGTATGATAGGTTCGGGTCTCCAGAGAGATGAATTGTAGAGGAGGCTGTATATGTTTATTGCTCATTATACTGTAGGTGTTAAAAAGACATTTCTGTAACTTCCAAAAACTAAAATGCAAATAGGAGCAGGGGCCCAATTCTGCTCTCTGACAGTTCCAAAAATAGAACCAAGACCTCTCCGACATTTTTGGTATTTACAACTGATGTGCCATAAAGGTTCTCAGATGGGGAATAAGGTTTATTAAGGCCCTTGGAAGACCTATAATATGAAAATGTGGCCCTTGGACCAAAAGAGGCTGCGCACCTCTGTATTACATGGTAAGCCATTCTAATATAATGTAATACCATATTTTGCCTTTAGTGTCCACTACTACCTGTGTACAATCTACAGGTAAGATATTTGGCATGGGGCACCTTCCCCGGGCAATAACAGCTGTTATCAATGGAAGCTTTCTAAGCTGGATCTGTGATAATCAGCTGTTTGGACGTCTGCGGTAGGCTATATTTAAAAAAGGGGCTGTCATGATGAGACAACCAGATTCAAGCAAGTCTGTCACCAGGATCCACCCCATAACCTATACAACCCCTCCCTGCTGCTATCTTGAGAAGAGAAAAGAAGAGCACAGGAGTCTTGAGAAGCACGAGCAAAGCTTTGATGGAGCAGCCAAGAGAAGGACTTACTCTACAGCAGCAAAATGGTCATCGCAAAGGTATTACACAGTATATAAAATCTGTATTCTTTTAATTGTTTGAATTGAAGAATCAGTTATATTAAACATAAAAAGGACAACACTGGAGGTAAAATAGAGGGAAAAGGGGAAGGTAAAAAGAAGGAAAGCCAAGAAGTAAAGTCAGTCTAGTGGGCACTTGATGGCACTTCCTGACATTTGACGTAATGGTCTGGAAAAGGGTTCCCACAATTGTCATACATTTACGGCATGGTAATCATGTAGGCTCGGATGATGCCAACATAAAGTAGACATGAGCTAACAATAAACTATTTTATGTGGTGTAACTATCTGTCTTACACACAGATATTATATTTTGAAAATGGCTAATTTTTCAAATTTTTTTCCAAATTATTTACTTAGATAAATGAGAGACTTTCACAGTCCATTAATAGAGATAAGACTCTGCAGGAAGTGACTTACCATAGTTGAAGTCAATGACTATCTGCAGCTTAGAGCAATGAGAGGTAAGAGGGAGCAGGGAGAGGTGGGGAGAGATGGTTGCATCCAGAAGCCTGTGTTTCATTATTTCTCGACCAAAGAAAAATCAACAAAGCAGAGTATTTGGAAAAAGTATTCAACTATGTGTCCCTAAATCACTGTGATGATAAAACCCCTTTAAGACCTTTTGAAGCCTGGTGTATAAAGGAGTTGTCCCACTATAGACAATGATGGCATATTGCTAGGATATTCCATCATTGTCTTATATCTCCTCAACGAGCCCTGAAATCTCTCTGTTCTGAATGAAAAGGTTGTTAGGGATTCTCCCCGTAAAATGAATGGGAGTTGGCTAAACTCAGAATCTCCATTCATGTCTATGGGAGGGTATCAACTTGCTCTCCGTTTAGAAACGAAAGGTTTCACGGCTTGTCCTGGAAATAGGAGCAGGTCCCAGAGGTGGGACCCGTACCAATCAGATAATGATGGCAGATCCTAGCGATATGCAATAATTGTCTTAAAGGAGTTGTCTCCCTTCAGAGTTTCAGAGAATGCATGAATGAAATACTCTGTCACTTCCTGGTTCAGACTGACTCATTTGCATAAGCTCCATGCTTGTACAGCTCCCTGCCATGCTGTGCTTTCAGATGCAAATTAGATCAATTAGCTTCTCAAACTACTAACAGGACTTCTTATCTGATCCCCAATACAAAAGCCCTAATTACAGTTCTGTTTATTTTACAAAAAATCAAGCTTTTTACTGCTGAGCAGCACAGGACACTGAGGTGACCTGTGTGATGACTTCACTCACTGTTATCTCATTGAACAAACAGCAGGGGGAGAATTGTTTACAGGTCAGTTACTGAGGGAACTGAAATAGCCAGGGAGGTCATAAATTCACTTGTATCTCCTTAGGGAAAACAGAGGAACAAAGCAATATATTTGGAAAATGTCTTTATTTTGTGTTCCCCTACAATTTGAAAGCTATTCTTTGTAGCGAGACAACCCCTTTAAGTGGGACAGCTCCTTTAACTCCTTAACGACCGCCCGCCGACTTTAGACGGCGGCCGGTGCAGATCGTTCATCTGCAGCGATGTCTTAAAACGTCGCTGCAGACATCGGAGTTTGTGGCGCTGCGTACTACACAGCCCTGATCCCAGAACATCCTTTGCGAGCACCGGGCAGTGGGGGAAACCTCCGCTCCCCGCTGCTTTAACCCTTTGATTGCGGCGGATCGTCACCGCAGCACAATTAAAGGGTTCCCTTGCTCTGTCGGGTGATCGGAACACCCGGTGACCCGACAGAGCCCGGGGAACGGCTGCACAGTCAGCCCTGGGGACCTAGAGTACCCCAGAGCTAAACTGTAATGAAGCCATGAACTGGAAAACACTGTGTGCTGTCCAGATCACTGCCTGTGTCAAACTGACACAGTTATAATGTATTAGCATATATGAGTATGCTAATACATTACTAAGTGTAAAAAAAAATTTTTTAAAAAATGTTAAACAGTTCTCCTTTCATGGGAGTAAAAAAAAAAGTAAAAAAAAAAACAAAAAAGTAAAAAAAACAATACAAAAATAAAGAATAAAATAAAAATAAATATTTAATTTAAAAATAATTGTGCATAAATTACACATACAAAAAACCCTACACATATTTGGTATCCACACGACCGTAATAACCTGTAGAATTAATCTAGCAAGTTATTAAGTGTGAAATGTGGATGGTGTAAAAAAGAAAAAAAAATGTTTTTTAAAAAATACTGCAATTATTTATAAGTGAACTTAAACTTTTCCCCCATAAAGTACATCTCGTCTCAAATAAAACGAGGCCTCATCCAAACGCGGGCATTGAAAAAATAAAATAGTTACAACTGTTGAAACGCAAGGAGGCAAAAACTAAAAAAATGTTCTGGTCATTAACTACTTTTCAGGCGTTCGGGATTAAAATTCTCGGCAGAAATCTAAGGTATCGCCTCAAATTTCTGTCAAGGAAATGAACTGGGAAACATGTCACACTTTTCAGTCCCACGTGTGAAACCACCCATAAGGGTTTTATAGCCAAGAGGACTTCAGAAGAAGTAATTGGGGAACACAGGCTTTTTAGACATAGAGAGTAGTTTAGAAGGATTCAAGGGATATAGAAAAGATGAGATATTAGTGATGCTTGGTTGGTAAGTGGACTCATCCTCCATTAAATTATAAAGTGCATTGTAATTGTCTCTTAATTAGGCTACATTTTCTTTAGGATTGACTATTTTCCGTGTGCTGGGTGTGATTAGATACGCTCTCTGTTGTTTCGTTTGTCTATATTTCAATCATTAAGACAGAAATTTCCCTGGTTTATCGTTTTGAGTATAACAAATACCATTTATATCAATGTAGCGTGGTTTCATGATGATTTGTTCTAAGGTGGTATCCCTTGTTGGTTGTCTTTTACTTAATTGTTTTAAGTTGGCAAGTTCTGAGCTGAATCGTTAGAGGGGATGTCCATTCTGTCACCTGATCATGCCCCTTTGATGCACTTGCAGCGTGCTGTTCAATTGCAAAGACAACCAGAAGCCTACAGGTCCTTCTTAATTGTGCTCCTACTAGAGTAGCTTCACATGGGTTGTTGGGTCCGTTTTGGCTCTAAAAAACGCATCCAAAATGCATTCAAAATGCACCCAACACGCAGGTGTGTATTTGATTAAGTTTTTGCTCCAACAGAAACACACCTTATAGTTTTACATCACACTGAACATTGCTAAATGCGTGTTTGGGTCCGTTTAGGGTCCGAAACACGGATCCAAACACACATCTAAAAGTGGGTCTAAAATCGGATCCAACGCGCCGTGTGCACATAGCCTTAGACTCATCTAGAGGCATATGTAAAATGAAATTGTTACAGGGGTTGTGGAGTTGAAAAAAAGAATATTTGGTAAATGCTCTCTCCTGTAGCTCTATACTTGTGTGATGTTCTCTCTTTACATTTTCTGTGGGTTTCCTGCAGCTCAGTAGTTCTGTGTCTCTACAAGCAGGAAACAGCTCTGTGTCAAACCCAAGAGATCAGGTACTATAAGGGGTTCGGCTTTTTCAGGGCATCCTTTGAAACCACACCTTTCTGGTCCTGCCTCCCAAGGCTTTCAACATAAGGACGGAAACATGTTGTGTGTGTAACGGCGCTGGTTGGCACGACAGCAGAAAATCTCATAGCAGAAATTAAGGCAAGCAGCAGTTGCATGCAAGTAATATGAAATGTGTATCAAATAATACATTTAGGGACTTACCCATGGACAATGATGGCAAGCCAGGCTATGACAAGGGCACAGAGGGAGATAGGAGGATAGATGACATGAATCCAGAAGCAAGACAACAAAAAAACACCTGTCCCTGAAGACTAATTAACTTTCCTTAACTCAGTTCCTAACCTGTTCCTAATGCTGACCCAACACCAGACACCTCTGGCCCTTTTGTTACCATTGACATTATCCCTACTAACTCCCCTTGTTATGTTAACCAGAACCAAAACAACTCAAAACCAAGAAAGAGAACTCCAGAATAAAACACACTGCAAGACTAATACAGAGCAGAATAGAAGCAACAGAGAACTAATATTAAGAAGGCTCTAACACAGGGGTCTACAGCGTTGGCTCTCCAGCTGTTGGGAAACTACATCTCCCATCATGGCCACTGATATAGATTATATAAATGCATGATGGGAGTTTTAGTTTCCCAACAGCTGGAGAGTCGACATTGCAGACCCCTGCTCTAGCAACTAGGAATAGATAACTAACCAAAACAGGAATGAATGCAACAAGCTCACAAGAAGAAATCTCTCAGCTACCAGTATACACAGCACCAGCTACAAAGTGTTATTCTGCTTTATAGAGGATAGCAATAAACCTCTCCCTAGTAATCTAACTCACATGTCAGCGTGGTCAGCTGGTAGTCCAGAGAGTTCTTTAAGGCAGTTACACAGCTTCATCTGATCCAGTGAGCAGGAGAGAATGAAATGGCAGGAGACTTCCTGCCATTTATAAAAGTGTGAACTGAGACTAATGTAGAGAGGTAGGAAAATAGAAAAAGCACAGCAAAGGATTCAGGGGCTTGTACGTTTACAAGGAACAGGAAAACAACTTTCAAACAGGAAATTATCCTACAAAGAAGGGAGGCTTCTTACTGTAAAGGAAAAGCACAAATTATATAGAAAACAGTACAGGGAGATGAATTATATATAGTAATGGTATGTAGTTTAAAATATAACTTTTAATTACTTCTAATAAAATCACATAATCTTCAAATACCAGTTAGTAGCCATCATAGACAACATTATACATGTCAGAATTAATTAAACATCAATCATGACAGATAGACATGATTCCGTGGATATGTCCTTTCCAGGGTTCCATAAGGTGTTCTTAAGATGACGGTATTCTGGATAGATGAAGGGAAGGTCACCAAAAAAATAGATATATGCAAAACCTTTCCCTATTAAAGACTACATCAAACTGTTTAAATACATGTTATTGCAGAGTAATTGCCCCAACAGGGGCGGCCCCGCCATCTATACTACTCCATGACACCTTGAACTTACCCTGTGACCAACATGACATAAAAACCAATGGCCCTCAAATAAAAACTCCTGATGCGTTTTCCCCCTCTAGAAGTTTATAGGGTTCCTCAGAGGAGAAGAAAGGTATTTAGCTTCATATCACTATGGTAAGTTATCCCAATTGAATAATATAACAGGGGACAAATTCAGGTCTGACAAATACAGACCACAGAATGCCACAGTGGGCTAACATGGTGACTGCTCAATGGGCTGACATGATGAATGCTTTCCCTTGGAGGCAGATTTCTAGCATGGACACTTCCTGAGTGTTCCAAGTAAAGAAACGATTGGATGGGAGGGGGGGGGGGTTAACTAAGTATTAAATTCAATTTTTTTTTATTCTGGTTTAATTTTTAGGGTAGGTAAGAATGTAATAATCTAGATGCCTTGAAGGGTTAAGGGGCTCTGGATGTGGTCTGTCATTTCTATGGAGATAAGCACATGGTCTGGCCACATAGTCAGACCATTCTTGATATTTACAACTTTAATAGGGTTATTTGGCATGTCAATACTAATGGCCTAGCTTTTGGATAGGTCATCATTATCAGATTGGGTTAATTCACCACCAGGTGATGTATTGTTTTGCTTATACCAGTGCATATGAGCACACCCTTCAGAGTAATGGTTCATCAAAGAAAAGGGTCCAAGTCCCATTCAGATCGGGGTCAGTAACCGTGTCTCTAGTGGCAACCCTGAGGCTTTGTGGGTATGGAGTGTTAGCTGGCTGAGCCTTTTGTGGAGGGAAAAGTTTGTGAAGCAGAAGAAGGACCTCTTTAGTAGAATCTCCTCCTCCTAAGATTAGGTTGAGTGCTACAAGCCCTTGGTAATATATAGAATGACTCTCCTCACACCCCATTGGGGTCACTGGCTCCATCTTCTGGAAAAAGTCAGTCAGGTGCCACAATCCCATCTTTGTCCTATTGTTTCAGGCCATTAGGAACACCTTCATGTATCTTCAGGTACTAGGGAGGTAGTTTGGAGGTCACTGGTTCCTTAGATAATTCTATGAGCTGCTACAGTATATGTAGGTTGGTATCAGAGCTCACCTACTCTGCAGCCATATAGCAATGTGTTCAAATCCTGGCCACTCAAATTGTACAATTTTCTAAAATATTTCGGGTGACATGTTCAAAAATTGCAGTCACCGCTGCAGATTTAGGTGCATTTAATCAGTGTAAAGTGCACCTGAAAGGACGATACTTTCCAAAATCTGGCGTCAGGTATGCCTTGCATAGTAAACTTAATACACCAAAAAAGGCGCAATGCGCAATCACGGCACATAGCGTATCATTGATAGTGTATGTAATAAGCCTATTGAGGTGCATTGCAGAAAGGAGGCGCATAATGTGTATGCGCATCGATAGGCACATTGCATTATGGAGGCGCACAGCGTATCCTTGTTATTGTATGTAATGCGCCTCCATAGGCGCATTGTGTTATGGAGGTGCACAGTGTATCATCGCTACTATATTAAATGCTCCTTTTTAGGCGCATTACAATGTGTCAATTTTAAAGAAAACTATGTAGGTGCCGCAAACAATATAAACAATGCAAACACAAAAATGCATCAACAGCTCTACAAACACAAAGAGGCAGCCAAACAATGAATATGCGGTCTATTTTAATTCATTTCTCCCACTTCTAGGGTATATGAAAATTTGAGGTTCTTACTGTGCATTTTTGATGAAAAGTGTAAGGGACCATTAACCAATGACAAGGTGACCTCAATTCAGGTGGGGTCCTACACTAGCAGTCTCACCTCACTTGGTACATTATCAGGCCTCCACACTTTCAGGTCCCATTTACACTTTGCTCTGATTAAGAACAGCCCGTGGGGATGGGTGGAGTGTACGACCAAAATGGAAGCAGCCGCTTCCTCATGTAAACAATCCAAAAAAAAGCAAAAAATTATCAGTACATCCAAAACAATGTTAAAGAAAATGATGTAGGTGCGCACTGCCCTGGCTGCAAACAATGCAAACACAAATATGTATCATCAGCTCTCTACAAATGACTTTTTCTATTTTGGTTGTGCACTTCATTACCTGAAAGTATGGAGGTCTGAGACCCCACCAATCGAGGTGAGAATGCTTAGTGTAGGTCGCCATCTGAACTGAGGTTACCTTGACGTTCAGTGGATGGTCCATGACAGTTTTTATCAAAAATGTACGCTAAGAACCTCAAATTTTCATGTGTCCAAAGAGTAGCAGAAATGTATTGAGTAACAGAAATATATATTGAAGTAGTTGTTATCATTCATTGTGTGACTGTCCCTTGGGGTATGTTCACACGGCGTATTGCAGGAGCTGAAAGTGTGGGGGCCTGATAATGTACTGATTGAGGTAACAATGCTATAGTGTAGGACCCCACCTGAACTGAGGTCACCTTTCGTAAGCGCCGCGAAGAAGTGGCATGTCACTTCTCTCTCCCGGCTCACAATACGAGTGTATTGTACGCCGGGGGAGAAGGACGTAATTGCGGACCACATTTTGGGTGCATTGAAGCGCAAATACGTGGTGAAATGCACCCAACAATTACACCGCGGGACCATACCCTTAGCGTTTGCAGAGCTGCTGGTACGATTTGTGTTTATATTCAGAAGCTAAACATTTTTCCTAATCCTGTTCTAGTTCAAAGCTCATTACAGAGGATCGTAGCTCTTCCTTCCAACAAGCCAGCTGGTGCTGTCAGCTACCAAGGATCCACATAGTTTTTTAACCTCTGGATAGAGAAAAGAGTCTTTTGATTTACTAACAGCAAGTGGAGATACTGGAAATGGTAATAATGTACAAAATATATTGAAAAAGTAGCAGAACTCTTATCATCAATGATTCAGGAACATTGTTTCATCTGGACCACCCCTTTGCAAAAAGCCATTTAAACTCCTTGTCAGGCTTAAAACTTGTCATTAACACCTTAACCCAACTGGATGTATGAGTACGTCGCAGTGGCGTCAAGGAGCTGTGCCGCTAAAACGCGACAGTTACAGCATGGGATGGAGCCTCCGCCATCCTGCACTGTTTAACCTCCTTAGACAATTAGAAATCGCAGGCTCCCGATCGGTTATCATGGCAGCTGGAAGCCTTGTGAAGGCTTCCATCACCGCCGTGTTTTCTGTTTTACTACTTCCTGGCAGTAAGTAGTAAAACCGCCATCTTTGTACACCCTAATGCATGTCTATACAATATATCAGGCTGTATAAATGATCGAACCCCCTAATGGTGAAGCACCCTAGTGGGACTCAAAGGTAAAGTGAAAAAAATGTTTTACAGTGTAAAAAAAAAAAAAAAATTAACAGTTCAAATCATCCCCCTTTTTCCATTTTACAAGTGAAATCATTATTATTATTTATTTTAGAGCACCCTTGGTCAGAGGGTGCAGTACATTCGAGGGGGTTACATAAATAACATTCGTCAAACAAGTACAAAGTGACAATAAGTAACTACGCAACGGGTCTCCTGGTGAGAGAAGGGCCCTGCCCGTGGGGGCTTACAGGATAGGGAAGAATGAGGTAGGAAGGAAGGAAGGAAGGAAGGAAAGGAAGGAGGAAGGAAGAAGGAAGGAAGGAAGGAAGGAAGGAAGCAAGCATGTTTGTGCTCCTGAAGAGATAGGTTTTCAGATTACCTTTGAGGCTAGTGAGAGTGGGGGAGAGTCTGATGTGTTGGGACAGTGAGCTCCAGAGTGTAGGGGAAGCACGGGAGAAGTCTTAGAGACGGTTGTGTGAGGAGCTGATAAGAGGAGAGCAGAGAAGAAAGGTCAGTGAGGAGTGGTGATTGCGTGAGGGGAGTTATCTGGTGATTAAAATGCCCCTCATTCAAGTCTGTAGGCGTTAGTCCAAAAATTTACTGGTTGCAGAAAATGGCGCGATGACACAAATTTCAAAAACAGAAAATGTTTGGAATTTTTATTACTGTTCCAAAACCGTACATGTTTGGTATCGCCGGGTTTCATATCAACCTGTAGAATACAGATAACACATCAATTTTACAGAAGATTGAACACCTTAAAAACAAAACACCCGCAAACATGGCACAAGTACGTTTTTTTTTTCACATTTTCGCATTTTTTTTGCGCTTTCCCAGTATATTCTATGGGAAAATGAATAACACTTTTAGAAAATCCATCTTGTCCTGCAAAATAGAAGCCCTCATCTGTCTATGTAGGTCAAAAAATAAAAACTTTATGGCTTTTGGAAGGCAGGGAAGGAAAAACGAAGAGTTTACTTATAAATGATCCCCTGTACTGGGGATAAGACTCAGCAGGAAGTGTACATGGTAGGACTGAATGAGAGCAGCTTGGAGCAATCAGATACGAGAATACGCAGAGCAGCGGTGGGACAAGGATTTTGGTGGCCTAGGCTCGTACAGCAATGCGCCCCCCCTCCCCTCGCTCTCAAAAAAATACCCCCCCCACCACACACACACACACTAATTCTCTCCTCAACCCTGCCCAGGTCCTGTCACTAAATTTCTGCACATTCCAATAGCTCCCGTCCATTCTCCTCAGCAGTCACTGCAAATGAAAATCAGCCCTGACAAACTTTGCATTTCAAAATCGCTCCCTCCGTATGACAGGTGTAATACCATAAATAACAGTCAACTAAATAACTCCACGATACATGGAGCAAATCCTACCAGAAAGTGATTGTTACAAAAAACCCTCCTACAAAAATCAAATCCAAAACTATTATACTTAAGCTCAAATATTATGCCAACACACCCTGACGACGCAACCCCCACATGTGACTTTCAGCTTACACAGGCTCTGACGACATATAAACCACCGCCTACCAGTGACATATAGTGCAGATACTTGTTGTATGTAGACGCTCTGTAGGACAATAATAAGTGAATCACACTGCAGCTACATTTTAGTAACTCACCGGAGACATCTTTTGATCAGCGTTGTTCCACTTTCCCTTTTCTTCTCATCCGGTTACACCTTCATGCCAATTGCTCCCGGCCAGGACTCGTCCCTGTGGATTTGGACACAAATATCTTAGATTCCTCACCTTTCCAGTAACTCCTTAATTATAGGTATATAAGTCCCCTTAGTCAGACAGGTATATAGATATGCCCTCTCGTCAGACAGGAAAATTTAGTATCCCCTCTCAGTCGGCGGTATATAGATATTGTCCCCTTTAGACGGTAGGTATAAAAAAATAGAGGGGCCTCAGGCAGGTAATACTGGGGGCTCGGGCAAAATATACTGGGGGTTCAGGCAGGCAAAAGGGGGCCAGGCTTGTATGGGCCACGGCAGGCTAGGGGCCACGGGGGCTATAGGGGCCACGGGCGGCGTAGGGGGGCCACGGGCAGGCGTTTTGGGGGGCACCGGGGCAGGCTTATAGGGGCCACGGGGCCCCGTAAGGGCTCAGGGCAGGGGTATGGGGCCCAAGGCAGGGAAATGGGGCCACAGGCAGATATGGGACCTAGCAGGCGTTGGGCCTCAGGCGGGGGCGAAAGGGGGCCACAGCAGGCATATAGGGGGCCACAGGCACCACGGGGGTCGGGGCAGGCGTACGGGGGCCACAGGCGGGTATGGGGGCCCCAGGCAGCCTAGGGGGTCGGGGCAGGCGTTTGGGGACCCAGACAGGCGTAGGGGGGGCTCAGCAGGCTTATGGGGGGCACCGGCAGGCATATAGGGCCACAGGCAGGCATTATAGGGGCCGGGGGGGGCAAAGGTATTATGGGGGGCCGCGGCGGATATAGGGGGCCCGGGGAGGCATTATGGGGGCCACAGCGGGATTAGGGGGCCGCAGGCAGCGTATGGGGCCACGGGCAGGCATTATAGGGGGCCCCGAGGCAGGCTTTATAGGGGGCCGCAGGCAGGCATTTTTTGGGGGGCCGCAGCAGGCATTATGGGGGCCGAGGCAGGATATAGGGGGCCAAGGCAGAATATAGGGGGCCCAAAGGGCAGGCATTATAGGGGGGCCCAGGCAGGCATTTTGGGGGGCCGCAGGCAGGCATTTGGGGCCCCGCAGGAGGATTAGGGGGCCAGGCAGGTTTAAAATGGGGCCCACAGGCAGGATATGGGGGGCCGCGGGCGGCGTATGGGGGCCACGGGCAGGCTTATAGGGCCGCAGGCAGGCATTAGGGGGGCCGCAGGCAGGAAAATAGGGGCCGAGGCAGGCTTTATAGGGGGCCACGGGCAGAAAAAGGGGGGCCACAGGCAGAATTAGGGGGCCAAAGGGCAGGCACTTAAAAAACAAAAATTAAACTCCCCAAATTTCCCCCGGGCGCGCTTTTCTTCTTCTGTCCTTCAGCCCCCCCGCCCCCCTCCGGCAGTCCTGGGGCGCACGGCCGTGACGCGCTTTCCCCCCCGAGGAAGGCAGCGCGCGAGGGGCGCCCTTAGGGATAGGTGGGGTGGGCCCCCTGGGCGGTCCCTCCCTTGGGCCTACCCGTGTCCGGCCTGGAGCGGGGAGAGCGGGTCAGAACCAAGAAAACTTATGTACACAGCAGTAGAAAAATCTTCTTTATTCCTAAACAAAAAAAAAACAGAACAGCAATGTATTTGGTAACAGTCTTTATTTACATTTCCCTATCTATTAAAAGCCAATGATTGTGGTGAAATTTGTATGTAATGACTCGGTATATCAATCATTGACTTTACGTTATGTAACTGAGGCTTGTTTGATATGAATGCAATAGCTTCCTTGTCAGATTGACCAAAGTTTTACATCTTACAAAGGAACATTAATCAAGGCATTTGTGCCAGAATAAGGGCGTACCTGCTTAACACCACATTTATTATCTGTTTTAGACCGTTTCTAGACACTTCTGCTCCTTGTATGACAAAAAGGGTGTGATGCCAGGTGCCTGGAAATGCACCAAAGTTTTGGTGCAGTTAGTGCTGTAACGTAAGCCAATTTAAAAATGGTGTAAAGTTAGAGTAGACCTGCGGCAGATTTATCAACACTGTGATACATGTGGCGCATTGTAAGACTGCCTGGTCTAGTTTACACTGAGAGTCAGAAATCTGCCCCAGTGTGTCATGGAAACTGAGAGCACAGACCTTAAATAAGGTCATGAAAGGGTTTAGTGGTTGAACAGTCGGGGAGAGGTTTGTTCTACAAATCATAAAAATTAAATGAAATCCTTCCCATCAGCAATGACCTTGAAATACTGACACAAAATGTTCTGCACTTATTAGAGGAAAAGCAGCAGAATTCTTTGCATAATACAATATACCTGAGAGCACATTTCTTATGTTTTAGGCATTTTTTACACCACATCCAACAGGGGGGGTACAGATGAGAGGAAAGTGGCTAGTGAAATTTACCAACAGTAAGATTGTATGTTGCCATAGCACCCAATTAGAGCTCATAGCAAACAAACAGAGCCCATAGCAACCAATCAGATCTCATAGTAACCAGTCAGATCTCATAGCAACCAATCAGAGCTCATAGCAACCAATCAGAGCTTATAGCAATGAATCAGGCACATAGCAACCAATCAGAGCTCATAGCAATCAATCAGAACCCATAGTAACCAATCAGAGCTCATAGCAACCAATCAGTGCTCATAGCAACCAATCAGAGCCCATAGAAACCGATCAGAGCCCATAGCAACCAATCAGAGCTCAGCATTAATTTGTTATACCTTTCTGGAGAAATGAAAGCTGGCCTCTGATTGGTTGTTATAGACAACAGAGACAGTATTCCTGTTAGGCTATGTTCACACGGCTTAAAATGGGACGTATTTCAGTCCGCAATTACGCGCCGGAATACGTCCCAGTCATTACGGTAATCCACAGTTCTCATAGAGAACTATGGATTACATCTCCTCTCTCTGCTTGGGAAATTAGCCGCAGGGGGAGATAAGTGACATGTGAATTCCCCGCGGCTTATCCGCGCCGCTGGTATTTAATGTCTCTGGGCCGGCGTGGGCCCGGCCCCCCGCTCCCGCCCCCGTCCACACGACGTATTTGCGGGGCGTAATTACGCCCTGCAAATAAGCCATGTGAACATAGCCTTAGGCAGTTCATATAAAAGACCGTCTGAAAGCAAGACTGTCTTTATTGCTCATACCAACCAATCAGAGCTCATAGCCACGAGAGTTCATAGCAACCAATCAGAGCCCATAGTAACCAATCAGAGTTCATAACAGCCAATCAGAGCTCATAGAAACCAATCAGAGCCCATATCAACCAATCAGAGCTCATGGCAACCAATCAGAGCTCATAGCAACCAATCAGAGCCCATATCAACCAATCAGAGCTCATAACAACCAATCAGAGATCATAGTGACCAATAAGATACCATAGCTACCAATCTGATCTCATAGCTACGAACCAGAGCTCATAGAAACCAATCAGTGCCCATAGCAACCAATCAGAGCCCATAGCAACCAATCAGAGCTTATAGCAACCAATCAGAGTTCAACTTTCATTTCGTATACTGCTCTGGAATAATGAAAGTTGAACTCTGATTGGTTGCTATAAGCAACAAAGTCTTACTGTTAGACAGTATTGATAAATGAGGCCCATTTATGAGAATATTTATCATGACCCTGGGCAGCGCCTATCTCTAGCTGCCTAGACAACTCTCCCAATCCACACCATTCCCCTCTTTTCTTAATAAAACACTGAGACATGGATTGGATAAGTTGGCCACAGCAGCCATTTTATTAACATACATATAAATCACAAAAAAACAATGCGAAGGGGAACAAAAGTACACCCACATCCCCATACGCTAACCCTAATCTTCCTCCAAATTAACACTTCCTTAACTTTCAAGAAATCAACTTGGGGCTGAGGTCCTTGGACCCCAATCAATCCTTTCCCAACAACCAAGGTCTGGGAACAAACTCCTCCTTCTTTCCTCCTCAGTTTTTACCCCAGCCGTCACCCCCGGCTTCGGGCACCAATAGCCACCTCAGGCGGCCAACCTTTCCCATCACTTGCCCCCAAGGACGCCGCCCTGTGGACCCCCCAAACCTTCGCCAGCCCAGTTGTATCCACGAAATTGGGGAGCCAAGCTGAGCCTGACCCCCCCACCATTTCCACCGACACCAAAGGGACCCCCCAACCGCCAGCTACTGTGACGAAAGCCACCACCATAGCATCCACAACCAACTACATTCCAATCCTCACCACAGATCCCCCAACACCATTAGGGACGGAGGGTGGGACTGCTGTTCTCCCACGACCGTTGGTCTGAACTCCCGCGCGGCGGGGGCTCGTTTTATATGCCGGGCCCCCCCCCCTCTGCATGACGCGCGCGTAGCCCCGCCCCAAACAACCCCCCCAGCTCTGACGGCGCGCGGGTCATGTGGGGCTCCCCTTAGGGCTGCGCCCCCATGTCCGGCCCCGTCCTTGCCCCTGGGGCAGCGCCTATCTCTAGCTCCCCTAGACAACTCTCCCAATCCACACCATTCCCCCCCTTTTCTTAATAAAAACACTGAGACATGGATTGGGATAAGTTTGGCCACAGCAGCCATTTTATTAACATAATATAAATCACAAATAACAATGCGAATGGGAATAAGTTACACCCACATCCCCATACGCTAACCCAAAATCTTCCTCCAATTAACACTTCCTTAACTTTCCAGAAAAATCAACTTGGGGCTGAAGGTCCTTGGGCCAATCAATCCTTTCCATACAACCAAGTCTGGCGAACAAACTCCTCCTTCTTTCCTCCCCTTTTACCCCCAGCCGCCCCCCCGCTCGGGCACCAATAGCCACCCTCAGGCGGCCAACCATCCATCCTTGCTCCCAAGGACGCCGCCCGTGGAGCCCCAACCTCGCCAGACCAGTGTATCCACGAAATTGGGAGCCCAAGCTGAGCCTGACCCCCCCCCACTATTTCCACCGACACCAAGGACCCCAACCCGCCACAGCTAGCACACGTGACACCTTACGTGTGCGACGCCCCCCCCCAGCCCCAACGCCCTCTCGATTCCCCCACGAATGTCCCAAGCCCACAAACCCAAACCCCAACTGCATTTAGATTTTACCCCGTCTCTACGCCAAAACTCCCTTCCCCTTTCCTCGAGCTCCCTATCCTAACCACGAACCCCCGTTCCTGACAACGAACGATGCCAACGACCTATTCACTTTAATCCTTGCCCTATTAATACCAACCACCGAAATCTGCGTGCCGCCAAAAACAACCTCGGCACGAATATCTGACCATATAACCACCAAACCCTGGGTATAATACCCACAGCCGCAACATATCAAATCGCATATCCCTACTCAATTCCCTAATGGGACGTAGACCCAGATCATTCCCCCCGACATGAAACACAACTATATCCGGAGCTCGATCCCACACCAAAAATCTCTGGAATTCTGGCAGCACTTGGCTCCAGGATAAGCTCTTTTTCCAATCCCCCCGCACTAGAGCAAAATCTTCTGGAACCCCCATTTGTCGACCGCTTTTCACGTAACGCCGCCCGCTCTGCGCCCAGTGCACATACGAGTGTCCAAAAAATCCAGATTAGCCGTTGACCTGAAAATAGAAAAGACAAAGAAAAAGGGGGAGGGGTAACCGAAAAACCCCAGAAACGACCAAACCCAACCCCCATTAATAGCCCTTGACAGCCCATTCCCCCCCCCACCCCCCATTTCTGAAAAAACCTGCCGACTAATTTTTAAAACCCAAATGCGGGCGAATGTACAATCAGTCCTGTTCGATTCCCATCTACCTATTTTTCATACCGCTTGGGCCATCCAAACCCCCCCACAGCCGCTTCCGTCCCCCGCCCCTATGCGGAAAGAATGTGGCGCGAACTGCGCCGGGTCCAAGCCGAGCTCACCCAAACCCACCGCCGAAAGATGGGCGGTAAATTGGGAAACCCTGGACAAAAACCCCCCATCCGCATTTTACCAGCGGGGGGAGAGGCCCCTCCCTACGTAATCTTTTATTAATCGTCCCAACACCGTAACGGGCACATCATTGCCCCCATTGACCGCCCTCAAACGCACCACCTTGCCCTTCCCCTTTTGGTCGGTCTTGGCCCGACGTATCAACACCACCAGCCCATCCGCCGTGGGGTTGAACATCGCTTCCTGCAATCCCCCATTCACCTTTTTACTTGGGCATACCAGCTCGCCGATCCTTAGCGCCCCAAAAAAGGCCAGTGAAAAGGCAAGCCGAAACAAGCTGACTTCAAAGTCAGATGAACAAACTAACGGTAACTTATTCCCTAGCCGTTCTAGCAGACTAAAGACCACCGGACGCCGCTGATCCGATCCCCTGTGACTTCCCCGCCGCAATCCCTTCAGGGCTTGTACTACCAAAAATTCTTTTGTTACATCAGTCAAACCCCGTGCTTTGAAACCAAAAGCTAAAGCCGATAGTAATCTTGTCACTCTGGAAACCGACCACCCTTCATTAGTCACATGACCTACCAAACAATTAAGGCCGCGACATATCCCCACAGTGACAAGCGGATCAATGCCCTCCCAAACCATCGTTCCCAGGAGAGCCATAAACCCAGATAAGAGGACCACGTACCCGGGGCCAATTGAAGATCTTGACTAAGTGGTTTGCAGCTTCCTACCACGGTCCATAAGTCCTCGGGACATTCAGCCCTACCGCCGCAAACTCCCGGCGCCAGCTTCCGAAAACGGTCCAACTGCAAGCGAGACAAAGCGTCAGCCAAGTCATTCTTCACCCCCGGAACGTGTGTTGCCACCACCCATGCGTTTAAACCCAGACAACGCAAAACAAAACGCCTCAGCAGGCAGAGGACGGGAGGAGAGGAAGCTGATAAGGAATTGATGGCTTGGACCACCCCCAGGTTGTCACAATGGAACCGAATCTTTTTGTCCCTGAAACGCTCCCCCCAGAGTTCGAATGACAACACAATGGGGAACAATTCCAACAAAGCCAAATTCTTGACCAAACCCAACGCGACCCATTCAGCTGGCCAACGCCCCGCGCACCACTCCCCTTGGCAATATGCACCAAAACCTTACACTCCAGCTGCTCCGTTAAAAACCTCCACATCCGCATTACACAAGGCCTTTTTCCCAAAATAATCGAACGCCCGTTTATATTGCTCCAAGAACGACTGCCATACTCTCAAATCATCTTTCAGCCTGCAGTCAAGCGAATAAAATGATGCGGGGCCCCGAACACCGCCGTTGCTTTTGTAAGCCGCGTGAAAAAAAACCCTCCCCATTGGCATGATACGACATGCAAAAATTTAATTTTCCCCGTAAAGACTGTAATTCCCTCAAAATTACCTTCTTTTCAACCAGTAGCCTCTTTTTTTTCCCCCTCATGTCCACCAATTTATTTCCCCCGGCAGGCTACATTCCATCAATACCGAATCAATATGAATACCCAGAAAATTGATAGACGTAGTTGGCCCCTCGTTTTTTTCCGGGGCCAATGGAACTCCGAAAAGCTTTGCCACCCATTGCACCGATGCCAACAGCGACCCGCACACCTCTGAGTCCGCTGGGCCGATGCAAAGGAAGTCATCTAAATAATGAATTACCGATGACAAACCCGAAACGTCCCGTACCACCCATTCCATAAGGAGCTAAAAGCTTCAAAATAGAAAGCAGGGGAAAAGGAACACCCCATCGGTAAACACCCGATCTATAAAAAACGACCCTTCCCAGTAACATCCTAACCAAACTGCACTGTCCGGGTGCACCGGGGAGTAATCTAAAAGCGGACTCAATGTCCCTTTTTTTCATGCGGGCTCCCTGTTTCCCTACAACCTAATCCAAACGAAGCGCCGCGTCAAAAATGACGTTAATAAGCACACGGAAACCACAGCTCCGGGTCAATTCCGTCGTTAACCGATAAACCTTTTGGGAACGATAAATGGTGAATTAACCTAAACTTGTTGGGCTCCTTTTTTGGGACCACTCCCAGCGGGGAGACCACCAAGTCCGAAAACGGGAGAACCGCGAACGGACCCGCCATCCTGCCCAAAGAAACCTCCTTTTTCAATTTTTCAGCTACCACCCCTGGGTGTAGCAATGCCGATTTCAAATTCCTAACTGAAAAGGGACCTCATGTGCTTTGGGGATGGGATTTCCCAAACCCCCCCTTGGAAACCCTCCCTTAACAGTAAAGCTGCTCCCCCTGTCCGGATACCTATTTAGGAATGGCAACCATCGCGAGAATGTTCCTGGTGTCCACCCCTGCGAAGGACCAGCTCCTTTTCCCCTTCCCCTGCGCTAACACCGTGATGAGCCCTGGAGGCTGCACTACACATGGAAAAACAGACGTGTCTGAAGCGACAATCGCTCCAAATTTGCACTGACTGTCATTAAATTGCCAGCAGACCCCGGCCTTGAATTTCCCCCCTGGGACCCGCTTCCCCCTGACCCGACGCTTCCCTGCTGATGGAACCCCCGGGTCACCCGGAAAGGGCTGTCCCATAGCGCGTCGGCGCCATTACCCTCAACCACAAGCCCAAAGTTTCCTTCTGATCCCAACGGATCGAAGGCCCAACTGCTTTCCGCTGACGAAATTGTTCGTCGTAGCGGAGCCAATTTCTTGTCCCCCATTTAAAATCGCTGTGCCCTCACCCATTGGGGTCCAGATAGCAAAACAGGGCGGAACAATGTTTTCCGGAGACTTCTCTCCAATGACGCTTGCAGAATGGCAAACGCCTGCAATCCAATTTTGAAAAGTCTGCGGTATCAACCGCCACCTGCGCTTTTCTTCCTCATCCTTTTTTACTCTCATCCCTTTTTCCTTTTTTGGGAGATTTAAATTTTTCTAAGGCAGGAGGGGAAAAGATTTCGACATACTCATCCTGCCAAATCTTTTCTTTCACCTCTTTTTTAAATGAGCCCCCAGAGGGCCCTCAAAAACAAAACATAGACCTCGCCTTTTGCCCTGTCATCCAGCCGCAACCTATCGAACTGATTCCTGCTCGGTCTGAACCGATTACGGTTACCCCCTTACTCCCGGGGCCCCTGCCTGCTCCCAAATCTCCTACTCCCAAGGCGAGAAAAACATACCGCTGATGATGGTACCGCCGAACTCCATTGCCGCTACCGGAGACTGTTGACCCGCCAACCAGGGAGGCCGGGAGCCCCGGGCCAAAAAAGTGCGCAAAGTACCAGCTAACTCCTTTCCACGACCGTATCCCCGCCGCCCGCTGGAGCGGAACCACTGCCGATCCCCGTGACGACGGCCCCCCGGCGACATTACAAACATAGATGAACTCTCACAGGCCCCCCGCACAGGAGCTGTGAATCCCGCCAGCCGCTCCAATCGATCCCTGAAGTCCTCCTCCGTGTCCTCGCGTGGCATCCACCCGGTCTCGCGTCCTGGACTCCGACCTCCGATGATCCTGGCCAACATGAACCTCTGACCGCATCCTGTCGGCCCGCTCCCTCGTTGGAAGACCCCCCGGTGGGTCCCCAATGCGCACAGCAGGCACCAACCCAGACGGGCCGGCCGTCCACCAGCCCTCCGCGTCCCGTCGCATCCTCCCGCCGTCCTCTGACCCGCCATCCTCTGGATCTGTGCTGAAACGCCGCTCCCTGGCGGGGCCCCCGACCGGCTCATCACCAGGGGCACCCGCCGCTACCGTGGGGATTGCGCTGACAGGAACCACAGCATGCTGCCCCCGAGCTGGGACGCCGGCTGTACGCTCCGCTGGGCACACTCGCCTAGTCGGATTCCTCCCCGGTCGAGCCGCAAAGAGACCGGACACCGGAACGCGCCGACCGACCTGGAGGGTCCCGGAGGGGCTCCTACGCGAACGCGGGCCCTAGGTGTGGCCTCTGGGCTAAGACGTTTGGAGGGCGGGTCCGCCGCCTCTGACCAGTGCCAGGGCCCAATGGGAACGCAGTAGGAGCAGCTGCAGGTGATGCCCCCACTACCCCCACCGAGCGCCCCACGGACCTGCTCAGCTAGCCTTTCTGGCCCCCGCTCCCCTGCAGCCTGCCGAGCTGCGCCAAATCTCCTCCACTCCAGTCTCCCCGCGTTGTCTGCACACATACCGCCAACTTTTATTGGCCAAATCACCTCAGCTACGGTGCCGCCGGGACAGAGAGAGTAGCAAGTCACTGCTGTTCTCCCACGACCGTTGGTCCGACTCACCGCGCGGGCGCGGGGCTCGGTTTTTTTTTTATGTCGCCCCCCCCCCCCCTTTGCTGACGCGCGCGTAAACTCCCCCCCCTAACAACCCCGCAGCTCTGACGGCGCGCCGGGTCATGTGGGGCCTCCCCTTAGGGCTGCGCCCCCATGTCCCCCCGTCCTATATCATCTAATACTTAGCTGTGAAAATAAGTGACAATTCTTGAGGCATTTGCACAAGTAAAATCATCACAGAAAACAAGGGGCGATATGATTTTTCTCAATACGTTTCAAAATAGGCTTCAAAATAGGCCTCTAATCAGACGTTTTTTGAGGTAGATTGTGAAGCACATGTAGAAGCAGATTTTGTAAGTATAAATTTACTCTTCAAAATACATCATCTGAACATGCCCTTAGGTTGCGTCCACATGAAAATACCACCTGGATTCCGATTAAAGAATCCGACCAGTATTTTGTCGTCTTTTACATGGCTTTGGGAGATGGTTCTGCCCGTGGTTTGCGGCTTTGCCCGTCCTCCTCAACCATTGACATGCATAAGTTTTTATGAAGGCCGGTGGTGTAAAAAGTCTATGCAGATGGTTGACGGTTGGTTTTCAGACAGTTTTCAAATCCGAAAACCGTTTCAAAATCCGACTGACAACCCTGCCGTGTTTAAGGGCCCTTAGTATAAGCTTAGGGGGACATGTAGGAAAACTGTCAACATATAACACTTTCTTTGTTGCCCATAGTAACCTATCAGAGCCAATAGCAACCAATCAGAGCTCATAGCAACTAATCAGAGCCCACAGCAACCAACCAGAGCTCATAGCAACCAATCAGAAGCCATAGCAACCAATCAGAGCTCATAGCATCCAGTTAGAGCTCATAACAACCAATTAGAGCTCTTATCAACCAATCAGAGCTCCCCTTTCATTTTTTTAGAACACTACATGAAATGATTTCTATGAGCTCTGATTGGTTGCTATGGGCTCTGATTGGGTTGATTGGGCTTGTTTGGTTGCTAGGCTCTGTTGGTTGTTTGGGGCTTGTTTGGGTTGCTGTGGGCTCTGTTTGGGTTGATTGGGTCTGATTGGTTGCTATGTGCTCTGTTAGTTGCACTGAGCTTGATTTTTTTGCTAGGGTCTTGATTGGTTGCATGAGCGTGATTGGTTGCTATAGGCTCTGATTGGTCGAAATTGAGCTCTGATTGATTGTGAGGGGCTCTGTTGGTCGCTTAAGCTTGATTGGGTTTTCTGGAGCCTGTTCGTTGCTATGAGCTCTGATTTGCCTATGGTCTAATTGGTTGATATGGGTCTGTTTGGGTTGCTAGTGCTTGTTTGGTCGTTGGCCCTGATTGTTACTATGGTCTGTTAGTTGTTGTGGTTCTGTTTGGTTGCTAGGGGCTTGATGTCCTGTGGGCTTGATTGGTTGCTATGAGTGGTTTCCCACTATGGCTCCCGTTTGGGGTTGTTATGAGCTCGGGTTTTTTACTATGGGCCCCGATTGGTTGCTTGGGTTGACTGGGTATGAGCTCTGATTGGTTGCTAGAGGTTGTTTGGTTGTTGAGCTGATTGGTTGTATGGTCTTGATTGATTGCTTGAGCGTGTTTGGTTGCTATAAGCTCTGATTGGTTCCTGAGCTCTGTTTTGGTTGTATGAGCTTGATTGTTACATGGGAAAAAAGGGGAAAGTCTTACTATAGACAGTTTTTCATAATGGGGCCCCCTTAGTCTAGACAGTCTTAAAATGCACCACATTTATCATGGTGTTAATAAATCTGGTGCATGTTTAGACAGTCTAGACTAACTTTATACCTTCTATTAATGTATGCCACTAAATCTACCAATATTTAGACCCACTCTTATGGCTCATGACCTCGGAATCAAAGCCTTGACCATTTTACTAAAGCCCCGTCCCTTTTGTCAGACAAGGAGCAGGAGTGTCTAGAAATTGTCTAAAACACCTAAAAATGTGGTCTAAAGCATGTACGCCGCTATATTTGCCGTAACAAAGGTGCCCCAATGTACATTAAAAAATGTACCAAATTTTTTGACATAACCCAAGCCAAACAATGAGCGCGGCATATAGTAAGACAACTGTACTTAGAGATATGCCAAGCTTATCAGACCACGTGACCTGCTTTGATAAATGTGGCACTTTTATAGACTGTCCGGTCTAAATTCACACTGTCAGGATATTAGACAGGAATAGTAAATCTTCCGCCAAAGTGTACATAATCTTACATTTTGGGTATAAGTCCTTTAAATACCATCTGGCTTCCTAATCTATAATAAGGGGGTGATTGAAATCATAAATAATAATTAAAAAAAAAGACGTTTCCAAAAGCAAAGAAAAAAACTCAGCTTCATTATGTTGTAAAGAAATTTACATAAACGCTGGAAAATGAAGACAAAATGAACAAAGCAAGAGAATTTATACACCGGAGCTGGCTGTGCCATAATTATATGATTTGCGACATACATAATGGCAGCATGTGCACACCTGTTTAACGGTTGACAATATTTTACTAAGCCGCGGAGTTACCCAGAATGCATCTGTTCTCTTTTTCTCTTTCTGGATGCCGCCTGCAGTTGAAACACACCCTGTTGGGAAGTGGAGGGACTTTGCATACAGCAAAGGTACGAGCTAAAAGCATCTTTAGAAAGTTTGTAATCTGTTGACGGTATTAGCATAATTGATGGAAGGTTACGGTTCTGAGGAACCCCGACCGTCCTCATGACACTAATGATGCCGGATAAATTGGGGGAGTTCATTTACAGACAGACTTTGTAATTACAGTCCTCAGAAGAAGCTTTTGAAACACGTGGTAAATTTATATAGAGATATCCGTATGGAATTAATAATCAGAAGTTCTCAGCTTCGAAAACTTTGTTGAAGAAGAAGATTGAAAGAGTTTCTTTTACTTTGCAATTATGCTCTACATGAAGATAGGACAACAAAGCGGGTGGTAAAACGGGACTATTTCACTTCTCTTTAAAGGGGTTTTGCCACGATCTCATTTCCTACCTCCTGCATCCAGCTCTGTGTGCTCAGAAGGGGGCCTATGTGGTCTGTTTGAATTGCATATCATGTGACCCGGCAGGATGACACCACCATGCCTTTCCTCTCTGTAGTCAAAGAAAGGTCTGTTTATGTAAAGCATTGTGAGTAGCTGAGAGGTAAAGTTTTTGCCTCCAGGCACATGGGTCCTCGGTTCAAATCCCTGCAGGAACCAAACCTGTGTTCTTTTTTTTCTCTTTATCAATGCACAGACCTGATTGAGGTTTCTTTTTTTATTTATTTGCACTGTTTGACTAATTACTAAGGAATACAGAGGCCAGGAGTAGAATGACAGCACCTGGGGTTTGAACACTCAGTAGCTGCCTGAGAGGAGAGGTGATGTCTGAGCATGTGCGGCCAGGAGTGAGGAGCTCTCAGCCCTGGTCGTATCCCTTGGAGATGAGCTGTAAACAATGGATCACCAAAGGAGCAGCTAAGACAAAAACAGTGCAGAATTTTTAATAATGATGAATGGTGAAAATGTTTGTTATTTCATTTGCAAGCTTCTCACATCAATTTTTCTTCGTGGCAAAACCCTTTAAGAGGTTAATGGTGTCTAGAAAATAAAAACATAGCAGTAGTAGATGGCAGCACTTTATTGAAAAAGACAACGCTAAATCCAAGTTTATGCATTTCAAGTAGTACAACCCGCTCTTCCTCATAGAATGCTTTGTTAACTGGAGCTGGACCGTTGTGCTGGATTGCCCTTTTCTTCTATTATTGCATCATATCTACCGTCACTTGGAACGGATTTTCCATGCAAACAGAACTATAAGGATGAGCTGGCTCCCACACCTATACAGTATTTGTCAAACGGACTAATCCCTGGATCCACGTCCAATCTCCAAAATATTGTCACCAGAACCTGTGAAATTATATATTTCAGGAACAGCATCTAAGCCACTAATGAACTAGTACAATGGCCCCACCATCCCAACAACCTCCTGTGGCAGAGAGCTCCATAGTGTCAATGCTCTTACAGTAAAGAAACCACATCTATGATGTTTGTGAAACTTTCTATCCTTTAGACATAGAGGAAAGGCATCTAAGTCACTAATGTACTAGTACAATGGTCCCACCATCACAACAAACTCCTGTGGCAGAGAGCTCTATAGTGTCAATGCTCTTACAGTAAAGAATCCATATATATATATATATATATATATATATATATATATATATATATATATATATAATTGTGAAACTTTCTACTTGTTGTCATAGGCTAAGAAAAAAATCATGCAAAACATCTGTATACTGCCCTTTCACATATTCATACATGGTAATGAGTCCTGTATCCAATATCGGTTTATTGGGAGAACAAAAAGGTAGTTGCCCCTGAGTTCCCTCCAGCCCTGTACAGACACTTCTATCTGCCCTTATACACACTAGATTCATGGGACCCTGTTACTTTGAGAGTCTACACTACGACTCACCTCTCCCCGCTCTTACTCCGCTCTGGACTGGACAACGTGTGGGTACCCACTCCCTAGAGACTCTCAGCAATTTAAAGGGCCATTGCTCCACTGATCCACTGCTCCACTGATCACCAATCACCGGATTTTGACCCTTTATTAAGTCACTTCCTCCAACAACAGGAGTATTGGTGTGATTTTCCTTAGACTACTTTACTTATGTGTCTGCTATCTGGACTGTGACCCTTGCTTGTGACCTCAACTATTATCTGCCTGCCGCCTGCCTTGACTTTCCGTAAGTATAGAGTAGAATGGATCGGACACCTCGATAGGTAAGATGCTCTGTGGAAAGGGATACCACTATTTAGTGGTCCCCACAGTACTAGAAACCCAAAATCCACGGCACTCAAAAGGAGAAGTAAATGTAGTTACATAAAAAGAGCTTTATTGACATATATTAGGCTCAAATCTATGAGAGTCATCAAAGTCTCAAAAACAAAATTAAAGAATCACAAAAAGGTAGGTGGGATAAGGGAGGTACAATATAGTCCTTCATCCAATGGAAGTAAAAGTATTTCTTGAGGGGAAAAGGTGGAAAATACCATCTGGAGCTAAGCTTTGACTTTCCGTAAGTGACCTGACCATGTTTGCCTGCCCTATGCCCTGACCTTATTGTCTGTCCACAGACTACCTCTCTGCCTGCTCCCTTTGTACCTTGCTGGTCACCGCGAATGGTCACCTCAGGGGTAGTGACCTGAGAGTCTCCCACGGCAAAGCCCAACCTGTCTTGTGCCAGGCACTGGCGTAGACCCCGGAGGCTCCTTAGACTCTGCTCTCTGGCATGGCTCATACAACTTCATCGCGGTGACCCAGAGGATCCACTACCATTAACCGTGATACATTTTGCCTAGAAACTACTAACAACCTTTGTCTGTTCATAAGAACTAGATCATAAAGCAATAAAAGAAGGCAACCTGGTCTGAGGAATCACAGTTTATACTTTGTGGAGTGCTGGCTGCGTGTATGGCACTTATCTAGGAAAGAGATGGCACCATGATGGGAAGGACAAACCAAAAGAGGCAGGCTGATGCTCTGGGCAATGTTTTGTTTGACCATGGCACTACACAAGCAGCTTTTCACTCACTCTGGTCTAGTCAGGCTGGGGGTGGTTCTATAGCAGTGATTAGCATATTTAATTTATCTGTACCTAGCTGAGACATTACAAAGACATAAGTGCAGGAGATTTAGGACGACCTTTCCCAACACCAACGCAGTTTTTTGGTCTGTATTGCGCTAAAACCGCTTTTGACGCCATCTTTTGGATGTAAATGAACTGTCATACACCAAAATTAGCGCATTATATGCCGGTAATGACACATTGTAATGCGCCTAAAAATGATGCGCTGTGCGCCTCCATAACTAAATGCGCCTATTGAGGTGCATAGCACATCATTACAAGTGTATATGTGTTAGGCGCATTTCATATACTTGTAATGATAAGCTATGCGCCTCCGTGCGCGATGTGCCTCGATATGGGCATTACATACGCTTCTAATGATATGCTATGTGCCGCAAATTGCGCTAATCGCGGCACATAGTGATTATGGCGATTATTAAGCAGCTTTTGGCTCTGTGAAACAACAGCATGGTGAGACAACTCCTTAAATGTATTGGAGCTGTTTTGGACACATGAAAATTATGTACACTGGAGAATAAAAATCGGGAGAATAAAATGTACCAAAAAAAGGAGACAGAAAAGACAATACTGTGAAATAAAATAATGTGAACGCAAATGGAAAAGAAATATTAAAGGGGTTGTCTCACCATGCTGTTTCAGAGCCAAAAGCAGATTCAGATTCATGCATGCTGTCTCTGCAGAGTTAGTCTATGGGTGGTTCTATAGCAGTGTTTAGCATATAAGCTCAGCATTGACAGCTCTTCTAAAAGCACTGACATGAGAGCAGGAGATGTTGTCTATTAGTGCAGTGAGCTTCAGAGCTCAAAGCAAACAATCTGCCAGTAGTCCGACCTGTCCTCATCCCTGATAAGAAAGAGGAGAGAGAGAAGGAAAGAGCAGGATAGTAACCTAGAGAAACCTGTGTGCACTAAGAGCTGATAATTCTAAATGATCTCCTCAACAAAGCCGAAAAATAAAGCAATAATTTGGAAAATCTCTTCAGTTACTGGTCCCTACATGTTTAAAGCTAATCTTTATGTTGAGACGACCCCTTTAAGAACAAAAACAGAAGAGAAAAAGCAGATAGGAAAAACAAACATGAAAAAGACAATGTAAAAAAAAAGCATAATATCCTGAATATAGAAAGACAGAGAGATTACATAGACAAACATTTGATGTAACAGAATAAAGTCATGTTTTCAGCACATATTTGACCACGCTGACACCTCGCCAGCCGTCTCGTGCTATGACTCCTCGCGGTCTGACACCTCGCCAGCCGTCTCGTGCTATGACTCCTCGCGGTCTGACACCTCGCCAGCCGTCTCGTGTTATGACACCTCGCGGTCTAACACCTCGCCAGCCGTCTCGTGCTATGACTCCTCGCGTTGACACCTCCCAGCCGTCTCGTCTATGACTCCTCGCGTCACACCTCGCCACCCGTCCTGTTTTTCCCCACCCAAACCTCGTCAGCCGTCTTGCGGTTTGACTCTCAGTTTATAGCACTGGCCCTTTAACACAAGTAGTTTATCATAAGAAAACAGACACCTCTGAAAGATAATGAGCTGAGGTTACAATAACAAGCAAATCATTACGTCTTCAACATCTGCACTAAGTAACGGAGGTAGACGTGCTCATTTTCTCTATAAAGTGCATTTCCACACTGGCGTCTCCTTTCCATATGGAGAATGAAGCCATTCAATGTGATTGTCTTTTTTTTCCATAACTGCAATTTCAATTAAATCAGATTCTCTGCGAAGGTTAAAAAAAACTCGAACCATTAAAACCAGCAGCTAAACACTAAATTACTACATGAAAAGAAAGGTAACTCCTTCCCGGCAAGGTTAAAAATGTTTAAATTTTTACGTATGTTTTAAAAGGGAAAGTAAACCTCGGCTTCAGCACGGGCCGTAAGGCGGTATATCTTCCCACTACAAAGCCGTCCCCCCCTTTTGTATGCCGCCAAAAATGCTGCTTGTAAAGGGACTGTATTATAAAGAGTTCTCTGGGAAAAGTAAACTGGAAAATATCTCTGACTGCATGACGAGGATTCCCTCAAGGTTTCCGTCACTTGAAAATTAACACAGCACTATGTAAAAAACAACAAAACCCAGGGGACCCATAAACGCAGGTGCATTTAAAACCCCATTGCTTTAAAACCCCTGCAAACCAAAATTTGGCTTCCTCATAAATTTAAAAGCCTAGCAGCGGGTAAAAACAGGGAGTAAAATGGCTTAGGATGGAACATGGAACATGCTTCCAATGCACGATGTGTAATAGGTGACTTCCTATGTGGTTTAGATACTTTTGGGTCCCATCAGGCACCCCGGGCTTGGTTTGACTGCTACCCTTTTCCCCCCTGTATTTTTCCCCGCCCATATTTTCAGTGGCAAAAAGAGATATAATGTAGGCCCATATCTGTGTGCAAAAAGCCTTATTTTACAAATCACTCCACCAATGGCATAAATGTCTCAGTAAAATTGGCAGCATAAGGTTCCCACCTCCTGTTCACACTGTGGCTTGTTCTACAGCTTCAGGCTCCCACTTAGCCAAACTAAGCAATCGTGGGGGGAAAAAGCCCTTTGTGAGAGGGGAAAAAAAAACCCCAAAAACACTGGGCCGAGCTCCGAGATGCAGGATGGAGATGGGGAAAGTTCCACAAAGTCAACTATCAGCAGCCTCCACAGTGGGGGTTTTAGGGCAGAGTGGGGCCAACGGAAGCCCCCTCCTCAGTGAAAGACATAGGAAACCGCAGACGGAACCCTTCCCCTCAGTGCAAACAAGAAAGCCGCAGAGGAAGCCTCTCCTCAGTGCAAGAATTTGAAAGCCGCAAACGGAAGCCTCCCCTCAGTGCAAATTTGGGAAAGCGAAACGGAAACCTCTCCTCAGTGAAAGACATATGAAAGCCGCAGACGGAACCTCCCTCGGGGCAAACAAAGGAACCCGCAGCAAAACCCTCTCCTCAGTGAAGACATAAAAGCCGCAAACGGAAGCCTCTCCTCAGGCAAGACATGGAAGCCGCAGAAGAACCCCTCCCAGTGCAAACATATGAAAGCCCGAAACAGAAGCCTCTCCCATGAAAGACAAGGAAACGCAGAGGAACCTCTCCTCATGCAAAAACATAAAAAGCCGCGACGGAACCCTCTCCTCATGCAAGACATAGGAAAGCCGCAGACGGACGTCCCTCGTGCAAGACATGGGAAAAGCTCAGCAGAACCTTCCTCAGTGAAAGACAATGAAAGCTGCAGACAACCCTCTCCTAGTGCAAACATGGGAAAGCCCAAAAAAAAGCCTCTTCAGTGCAAACAATGGAAGCCACATACTTTTGAAAAAACCATGAAGGACCCAGACTATGGAAATAAGATTCTCTGCTCGATGGGGCCCAAGATTTAATTTTTTGTGTTAATTGAAGCGGGGGAAAAAAACCAGGCCCTCCCCCACCCTGCTAAATAAAAACCCAAATGACACAGGGTGGTGCACACCTTTTTATGGGGCGGGACAGGACGACTGGTTGCAATTAAAGGGGAAAGTAACAGCCAAGTGCAGAAGATCCTGGAAAAAACCCCTTTTCCCGGGACCTGGGGACCTCAACGGGGCCGAAGGTTCATCTTCCAACAAGACAATGACCCAAACACACAGCTAAAATAAAAAACAGGGGCTTCAGAACAACTCGTCCCATTCCTGACGGGGCCCACCAGAGCCCTCCCCAAAACCCCATGAGAAATCTCTGAGAGAGTTGAAAATGGGTCCACCAAGTTTCCCATCCAAACCGAGGGAAGGGAGGGATATGTAAGGAAGAACGGCAGGGATCCCCAAACCCCAGGGGTGAAAAATTTGTTGCATCTTCCAAAAAGACTCATGGCTGCACTACTCAAAAGGGTCTTTCTACTAAATACTGAGCAAAAGTTGAAAACTTCTGACCATGTAATATTTCATTTTCCCTTTTTAATAAATCTCAAAAAAAAAATTCTTTTTTTTTTTTTTTTTTCCTTTCAAAAAAGGGGAGGGGGGGCAGAGTGTACATTAAGAGCAAACAATGAACTTTTTGGATCTTACCAATTTGGTACAATAAAAGATAGAGTGAAAAATTTAAAGGTGACTGAATACTTTCCATACCCACTGTATACACCTGCCTTAGGGGACATAGATAACTGCCTGCTTTAAAAGGGACAAATTTTAAATTGCTTTTGGGACTAGATACCTGCCCCCTTAGGGGGCTATATACCTTCCTTAGGGGCATTTACCTGTCTGAATGCCTTTAAAAACCTGCCTTACTGAGGGGGCCAATATTATCTGCTGAAAAAAATTTTAAATTTTCGGGTTTACTATTTTGATCAAAAAAGTTTAAGCTGCCCACACTTTCAACTTGATCCAAATAGGCGTCCCAACATTTTTTCCTCCAAAGAGCCACATTTTAGGGCCCCTCCTGGTCCCACCGCCTCCTTTTCCCAAAAGAAAAAAATATAAAAACACCCAAACCTCAAGCCACTTCTTTTGACAGCCTGTGAAGTGGGCAATGCGAAAATCAAAAAAAGGAACCCCCCCTCCCCCTATAGGTTAAAATCAATTTTACCCAAAAAAAACGATGGTTCTGCACAAAAAAAACCCTTTTGAAAAAACATATCAAACCTTGGTGCCACTGCAGGGCTGGGCAACCAAAATAATAAAAATACATGTACACACCACACCACTGTCGCGGGACACTACGCAAAAAGGGGGAATACATTCGGGAAATTTCCCCAAGAAGCATTATCTGTCTTCTTACAGAAAAAAAATTGAGATTCTCGGGATATACTCCTCACTGAGGGGGCCCCTATATTTGCTCACGAGGGGGCCCCTATATACCGCCTGAGGGGGACATTAAACCCGCCTTTCTGAGGGGGAAAATATTTGCCCCATAGGGGACCCCCTATATACCTGCCCGGGGGACATATAACCTGCCTTACTGAAGGGCCCTTTATATCTGCCTTACTGAGGGGGCCTATATTCCTTCCTGAGGGGCATATAACCCCCCCCCTTACTGAGGAGGCCCCAAAAATTACCTGCCTAACTTAGGGATCATATATATTGCTTAACTGGGAGGGGAGCTATAGGCACCCAACTGAGGGATTTATATACCTCTAAGTAAGGGGCTTTTGAAAAGTGAGGATTCTAAAATGTGTATGTGGTAAATTCTGCAGAGATGAGTCATGGCCAGGAGAAGTCATCATGGAAGTCTGGGCCAAAAGGAAAAAACACAAGCGGAAGCCGACCACTTCTTCCTGCACTGGTTCCTAGTCCAGGAGCAGTCGGTGACACTGGAGCTCTGCTGGTGTCCCTGGAAGAGACATTAACTATGCTAGCGACAAGATTTTCTGGAGGTTGTGAGGGGAACACACCATTCACTTCTTACACTGTAGTTAGGTGAGGGGAACACACCATTCACTTCTTACACTGTAGTTAGGTGAGGGGGTGCATAGTTTGCTGCTTTAACTCTGCAGAACTTTCTGTCCAACTTTTTACAATTACAGAAAGTTTTGCAGGATGTATGGTTTACTCTGCTGAAGAGCAACCTATCTAATCTAGCTACCTACCTAAGCTAATTGTGGCCAGAGGCAAGGTTTAATAGGGGATTGCTGGGATGACAATATACTGCTGTACATGAATACAGTAGTATATTGTACTAGTGATCACTTGTCCAAATATCCAGGTGAGACAGGAAAAAAAAAAGGATTTAAAACTATATTATTTTTAAATGTTGCCACCATAAAAAAAAAGTGTCTGAACTGTGTCTTGGTGTCGGTCAACGAACTTTTGTTGCTGCCACCTCTACACTCTGTCATTGTGCCACTCTGTGGCCTACTCATGCTGCTGCCAACTGACCACTGTCTCGCTCTAACAACCTGTGGTTTCCTAATGCTGTTTCCACTCTCCACCACTTTATGATGTTGCCACTATGTTTGGTTTCCCCCTTCTTTTAATCTGTCAGAAGGAAAGAAAAGGACAAACAACCGATTGAAGCGTAAGGCCAGTATGACATGGTCCTTTGTTTGCATCAGGATTGTCTGGTGATTAGGTAGCCAAAAGCAGGAGTGGATTCAGAACACAGAAGACATGCAAATATCCCATTTACTGGTCATCTCTGTTTTGGCTTTAGCAATACTGATGGATTATTGACAGATTGAAAGCGGACACTGATGGATCAAAGGAAGGGCAAATTGATCAGTGACGTCAACGATAAATTACTGCTGACATCCACTCCACTCTTTTGGGGTGGCGGGGGCTCTACATCTATTAGCGTTGAACAGAACAGGTTCTGTCATGGTCTGTGGAATCATCTGATGATGGTGTGAAAGGAGTGCGCTCTTTGACGCTATAGTAGGATCTTGGCCCTCAGCTCGTTTCTTTCCAGCTGGCGCTGACGTTACCTTGTCAGGCTGCATTCCCACTTCAGTTATTTGATCAGTTTTGTCCACGTAACTGCCCAGAGAAGTGAAGTGTGAAGTGATTCTAGTACTGGTGGCTGTCATGTGCGTGTCATACTAAAATACAGGTATCAAGACCAAACCACGCTCCCTAGGTATATTTGAGCATATTTGAGTGTTCTACAACACCATACAGACTCTCCGCAGCAAGAAAACAGTTGTTTTTGAACACGATTCGCTGTGAATACATTCGGATCGGAACGATTTTTTTGCGGAAAATTCTGCGGTCTGGCGAAACGAATATTTGAGAAATTCGCCCATCTCTAGTAATAATCCATCTTTGCCTTCTCGGTGGCTAATACTGACAGCCAGCTCTCCTCTCCAGCAGCTGCACAATTAGAATTACAGAACGTCCATGCAGAGATGGCCACCCCTGGATGTTTGTAGTCGGTAAGTAGTTAATAAATTAGTAGTTATTAAATGAGGTCCAGTATTCTTACCTTATGCATCCTCTAACGCTTCCTTGTACACCTGCCAGTTTACAGACACCAGCAATGACATGGCAATCATATATTTACAAACTTTTGAAAGTGATCTTCAGGGAGATCACGAGCTGCAGTGCATGCAGTCAGACAGAATTTTGATAAATTATGACTCCTTTATACTAAGCCACACCACTTCCTTAACTCACATTCACTGCAATCAACTGTGTTATGGCTCTGAAAGAAAGCTAATTGAGGGGTTTGGCATTACCCAGCTTTCCTGGACGTTGGATAGCCTATTCAGCATCCAAGGGAACTGGTATTGTTCCTAAATGTAAACCATAACTCTACTTACTACCAATATAACCGCCACACAGTGACCACATAGTCATAGGTACCAGTTGTACATATGCGCTCTGTAGACATATAAGTGATTACAGTGAAGTTATGAAGTTATATCCAGTGACTGACAGTTGACATCTTCTTTGAAGGGAGTCATTCACTTACTTCCCCTTTTCTTCTCCATCAAGTCCAGAACACCATGTTGACTTCTGCTGGCCACAACTTTACCAAACAAACATCTTAGAATTTTCTAGCTTTTCCAGCATCTCCCTATTTGTGCCAACCTCTGTATAGAGCTGTATAGAGGGCAGAGGACCATCCCTCTAGAGATTGCTCTGCAATTATGGGCTATTTCCCCCAGTATCATATTATTTGGCTTAAACTCCATCCTTTGCACCCCAGATGATCAACCTACATCAGTCTGCTTGCACCACTTACTTGGCGGGGAGTATATGATGTAGCCCATGATTCCGTACACAGTTGAAAACATGCTCCGGAGATCATGGCCCACTGGGGGATTCACCACAGCGCAGTGGTCCACAACCTGGTGGCCCACCGGGAATCTGACTGGTAGGTCAGATTGCCAGTCCAAGCCTGACATTAATGTTTGTCATTGTTCTGGTGACTGGTTCCCATCTCCAACAAGTACTTTTCTCATAGTGAATAAAAAGGTTCTTTTTCCAGGAGCCTCATCACCTTTATCCATGAGCTTTATATGCTATTGCAATAATAGTCAAGTGATTGAGATTGAGCTACAATACCAGCTACAGCTAATAGAGACTTATGGCACTGTTCTGGAAAAAACACAGACCCCTGTTTTTCACTTTCAATAGTTAGTAATTTTTGGCCTATAATTTGACAAAAACACATTTCATGAAGTCAGTAAAGCCTGTGTGCATGGACTGAACATGCAGCTACAGAACAGAAGCACTCAGCTCTGTTGCTGCTCTTTTGTATGATCAGAAGTACCTGGCATAAGACTAAGAAGGAACAAAAACATCAGAAGGTATTACATGATTTGCCGCATAGACTACCTCACCTCCACAGTTTTCTTACACCTGTTTAACAGTTGACAATCTTCTCGTACAGGGATGTGTCATTGAAACTGCACCTGATTCCTGATATTTGCATATTTTACAATTTCCCAATGTGTAATCATGAAGACACAATGATAAAAGACATCCTGGTGCGATGTAAAGTAACGTTTGTGTATAGCAAACTGCATCTGGAGGTGTTTTAACCAAATCAACATCTTTTTGCAGACTGGAGAGACCATTAGAGTAATTGCTGAGCAGGAACAGGCTGATCTGTCAGTGGGAAGGAAGCAGAATGCATTTGGAGCTGAGTCATATGGCGTAGGCACTGCTAATGAATCAGACCATGGACAACCGATCACCTTTTGGTTGACCCTTAGAGCACCGTGACATGATCGAAAGAGCACATATAGTGAAGATGCAGCTGAGATGAAGATAGTGTGAGAAAGACTGCCCCCCAAAGAGATGGAGCAGAGCAATGTTTGGCCAGTGCTGCAAGGCTATACAGTATCAGCAGAATTCAGAAAATTATCATGGTTAGATGGTCACGAAATAGCTGAAATGACTACATAAGTCTCATCCAGAAGACATATCCATTAAAAACTGAAGGTTGTTTGCTCTCCTTGTCAATGGTATTAGACACTATGGCAATCTCCAACAAAGTCTGCAGCATAGCCCTGAACTTTATAGACTATGGACACCTTTGACATGGAAAAAATATTTTTTCCATGTGTGAGGAAAAGTCTGCGTCCACTCGAGGGTCGATGGCCTGACGGGGTGTATCATGACGTTGCGCTCCCCCTAGGGGTGCACAAGGTCAGCTGAATATGGTTCCAAAGTTAACCCCTGTCCCCACGGGCACAGAAAAACCCAGGGAGTATGAGAGGATACCCCACTTGCCCAAAACCTTGAATGACTGGGAGAGATCTGTTTACCCACACCGGTGAAACAGAAGCCTCTCCCGCTAAAGACTTATAGCAGACCCGGGAACCTGCCTTGGTCAACGATATTTTTGAGACCGAGAATAAGGACACATGAGATCGAGGCAATCAAGAAAACAGACCCTCAGATTAAAGTTTAAATAATTAATCGCCTTGGGAGTGAACTAGACAAATAATATATCATAGGGGTATAGCTATACAGATATTGGTCAGAGGTGCAAACACGGATATGGTTCCAAAGAGGCAGCAGATGTGTCTATTTTCCTTAGGTTGGCCTTGTGCTGGCATACACAGGGGGTGAATATAGCCTGCTGGTTCTGGATGCTCCTGTACACTTGGCGTAACCCCCTTCCAATAGAAATGACAACGAGCCCACATGGGCTTCGGCTTAAAACAGTACTGAGACAGCCCACGTTGTACCTATTTCACACCCCCTGTCACACCCTCTCATGCCCCTGGGATCTTCTACACTCTTCTCCCTCTCGGGCCATGCATTTTTTGGCTTCGGACATACAATGGGTCATACTGCGGCAGGGCATTGGGACAGAACCGAGCCAGTGATATCATCAGAACCGGACGAGTCCAAGCTAAAACTTGGTATCAAACACTGGCCACGTGATTCATTCCTTGTCCAAGCCTTTGGTTTCTCCCTTCCCATTTGCCCTACAAATGCAGGAATGACAGCTACATGTGTGGGAAGTTTCATATTTGAAAATATGAAACTGGGGTGAACTTGTGATGCAAGGTTCTTCTATAAATCATTAAATCTCAGCACCTTGCTGTCTGCTCATCCCTTTATAGTTTGGGTCTGTGAGCAGGACTCTGGGCAAGGTGCTAACAAAATTAAATGAGAATTCTTTGATGCTTAGACCTCCTACCGGGATGGTCTCCTATCTGGCTTTTGAGCAGCCAGGTCTTGCTGTCTTTTGCCCAATTGATGCTTCCCGGTGACATGTGTTGCACCGCGGGGAGCTTGAGTGAGTTCTGCAATCTTAGTGAATTTGAAGTTGGGGGGGGGGGGAATTGTCATCCTTTGTCATATTTAGAGATGGGCGAATTGATTCTAACGAAGTGGAATTCTTTTAGAATTTCAGGAATACTTCGGTTCGGATCGAAGTCGAACTTTGGGGTACTTCGGGTGAACGAAGTGTGCTTTTGATTGATAAAATGGCTGCGAGCTCATGGCGTTACATGGGGCAAAGAACTCTGGGAGGAAGAAGGGCATAGCCTGCATGACATGTGCAGAGATGAAGCCAATCAGAAACCGGCGGGATTCTGTGACGTCACCGCACTATATAAGTCCGGGCGCGACGCTGGGAGCTCATACCGCTCTCACTGTACTGAGTAGGGAAGGTGCTGGTGCGGCTGCTTATTATAGCTGATACTAAAGAACTCATTTTTATACAGCGTTTTTTGGGGGGGTATCTCAGCTTGTCTCAGAGACTGCTTTCTTAAGTTCTATTTCTGTTTTTGTGGGGTATTGGATCTGAAGTCCAGTGTGTGTCCACTGCAGCTGCAATATCATTTTAATGCTATCTGCCCAAAGCACATTAAATTTATCCAAGGGGCATCTAAGCCTGTTCCTGTTGTATTCATTTAAAGAAACAGCGTTTTTACAATACAAAATACCACTTCATTTTTGCTGCTCAATTCTTTTTCGCAATTTACATCCAGGGGTTAATTAAGCGTTGTTGTGCTGCTGTGGTGACTAAAAGAAAACGTTTATTTCACCGCAAAAAAGACATTTTTCCTGTAGCATAATTTACAAGCGAAGGTTAATTACAATTTTTTCTCTTGTTGTTTAGCGTAAAAAAACACGCCGCTGTAACACGCTACAAAACTCGTAGTTTTTGGTTGCTCAATTCTTTTGCGCAATTTACATACAGGGGTTAATTAAGCGTTGTTCTGCTGTTGTGGTGACTAAAATAAACCGTCTTTTTCACCCCCAAAAAATACATTTTTTCCTGTAGCATAATTCACAAGCGAAGGTTAATTACAAATTTTTCTCTTGTTGTGTAGCGTAAAAAACACGCCATTGTAACACGCTATAAAGCTCGTAGTTTTTGGTTGCTCAATTCTTTTGCGCAATTTACATCCAGGGCTATTAAAGCGTTGTTCTGCTGCTGTGGTGACTAAAATAAACCGTCTTTTTCCCCGCCAAAAAATAAATTTGTCCTGTAGCATAATTCACAAGCGAAGGTTAATTACAATTTTTGATCTTGTTGTGTAGCGTAAAATACACACCATTGTAACACGCTACAAAGCTGGTAGTTTTTGGCTGCTCAATTCTTTTGCGCAATTTACATCCAGGGGTTAAGCGTTGTTCTGCTATTGTGGTGACTAAAATAAACCGTCTTTTTCACCGCCAAAAAAATATATTTTTCCTGTAGCATAATTCACAAGCGAAGGTTAATTACAAGTTTTTTCTCTTTTTGTGTAGCGTAAAATACACGCCATTGTAACACGCTACAAAGCTGGTAGTATTTGACTGCTCAATTTTTTGCGCCTATTTACATCCAAGGGTTTAACTAAGTTTTTTTCCCTGCATTTTGTACTCAGTAAAAGAAACTTTGTTTTTCACCGCCACAGAAAAAATTCTGTAGCATAATTCATATCCGAAGGTTAATTAAGCCTGTTTGTGCTTTTATATTAAGTAAAATACACAGAGTTTTTAAACGGTACATACAAGTAAATTTTTCCTGGCCATTTGTGGAGAGCAATTTATATCCAAGGGTTACCCAAGCTTCTTAGTGGGTTCATTTGGAGTCAAATACAGGGTGTGTATTTATCATATACAGATATCTTCATCAAACAGTGTCTGTACATTTTAGAACAAACAGTATGTCAGACAGAGAGGTGGCAAGCTCTTCACCTGCGAGTGGCAGAGGCACAAACATTCCTGGAGCTGGCACAGGTCGCAGCACAGCAAGGGGACGTCGCAGCAGGGGTCTCTCGGTAAGGCCACAACTGCCGCTGTCATCTAGCAGTCATGTGTTGTTCAGCAACCCAAGGGTTCTTGATTGGTTGACTAGGTCATCCACTTCCTCCCAGATGTCATCTGACAACCCCAGCCAAGAGTCGGTGGGAAGTCAGACACAACCCTTAGTTGGCATGGCCCGGGAGCGGGTCCAGCGGCCCTCACCTGTCCTAAACCCCCTCGGGTCCCATCCGGTTCCCTAGCCAGAGATCTACTATGTGGTCTGGGCTCAGCGCCACTTATATAGCGAGGATGAACAATTTGAGGAGGCAGTCAGCAGCTACTTGGCAAAAGAAGAAATGGGGCCAATATCCCCTGCCTCTTGCAGTAGGCGGCAAAGTATAGGTTGAGAGTGGCATGGGAGGTCATGTTGTGAGGGGTCAGCCTCTGCATACCAAGCCGTGATGAGGTCAGCGGGTGACGTTTGAAACACAAATAGATGATGATGTAGTGACCGCATTTGGGGGACCCCGGGTTGAGGCAAAGGCTTCATCATCGTCAGGAGAAGAGGGCGTCAGCTTGCGCGTCAGGCAGCGGCGCAGCCAGCAAGTGGGTTGTGTGGCCTTTGAGTCAGCAGGATAGCAGCAGTGTGAGGTCGGGAGCCAAGCGGCCACGGGGTAAAAACCCGCTTTGCAGGTCCAAGACAGTAGCAGCACAGGGGCTCAGCGAGGCAGCGGTGGCAGTAGTCACTCAGTGCGGAGCGTTGGCGGTAAAATCAGCTACTCGCCGCTGTGGCAGTTCTTTGCTAAGACCCCGGAGGAGCCGAATATGGGTATATGTAGAATCTGTAGGCAGAAAGTGAAGCGTGGCCAGGGAGCTAACGTTGGCACCCCGGCCCTGCGTCAACACATTGCAGCGTCACCACCCGGGTTTGGCCTGGGAAAAACGTGGCTCAGATGTGGTGGTAGATTCCTGCCGCCGCAGCAACAGTAGCAGCAGCGCCCAGTGGCACGCATGCCATTGCAGCCAGTCAAGGCTCCACCACCTCTGAAGAAGGGAGCTGTTTCTCTTTGACATCATCTCCCGGTCCAGATGCTCCTGCTCCTCGCTACTCATGGCGCCAGCAGTCGTTCAAGCGAGGCGATTGCAAAGAGACAACAATATGCGTCCAACCATCCTAAGGTGCAGAAGCTGACCCCTGCTTCTGTCCAAGTTGTTGGTACTTTCCGTCCCTCCCTGTCCAACTGGTGGACTCTGCACCGTTTAGAGACCTAATGGCTTGTGCCCAGCCGAGATGGAGAGTTCCAAGCCGTTTAAATTTTTTTTCCAAAAAGGCAGTACCAAACACTTCATAGATATGTAGAACAGAAGGTGTGTCGGTCCTTGAGCTTATCGGTTTGTTCCCAAGGTGCACGGCAGCGCGGACATCTGGAGGGGTAACTACGGTCAGGGCCAGTACATGTCCTTTACCGGCCCACTGGGTGGAAGTGCTTCCTGCCCAGGCACATTTTAACAACTTGGGCAGGAGACGGCGCTTTCTCCTCCACGTTGTCAAACTGCGGCTCCTTCGCCAATGTCCGCCTCCTCCTTCTCCACCACCACCATCTCAGCCTCCACAAGTACTGCTCCATCATACCACATGTGTAGGGCACAGCGGTGTCACGCAGTTCTACACCTGGCTTGCCTCGGCGAACGAAGTCACACAGGGGAGGAACTGCTCCGCGTCATGCAGCAAAAAAATCGATGTGTGGCTTTCTCCGCGCCAACTGCAAATCGGAACCATGGTGGCGGAAAATGGGAGTAACATGGTGTCTGCGCTGCACCGAGGAGGGATGGTCCATGTGCCCTGCATGGCGCATGTGTTCCAATCTGGTTGTGAAAAGGTTCCTGAAGTCTTCCACCGATCTTCAGAAGATTCTGAAAATGGCCAGGAAAATGTGCATGCACTTCATCCATTCCTACAAGGCCAGGAACACCCTCCTCGAGTTGCAGCCCGGGATAACGGCCTCCCCCAACACACTCTGATATGCAATGTTTCCACCCATTGGAATTCCAGCTGCAACATGTTGGACCGACTGTATGAACAGAGAAAGGCCATTAACGATTTTTTGATGATCCAGGCGGACAGGGGTACTCCCCTGTGTAACTTTGATGTCAGCCAGTGGCGCTCATGAGTGACACCTGCCGTTTGTTGAGGCCATTCGAGGAGGCCAAAGTTATTTGTCAGTCGCCAGGACTACGGGATGAATAACGTCATTCCCCCGCTTCTGTCCTGGAACAGATGCTGAAAAATCTGTCTGGGCAGGGACTGGAGACGTGGCGACTACATCTCGCAGCCACATGAGTCCGGTGGGGACTGAAATGGAGGAGGAGGAGGAGGACATTGGAGCAGAAGCATTGTCTGGTGAAATGAGTGGATTTTCTACCCAGGTGACAAAAGTGGAGGAGCAGGAGCAGCTGGAGGAGGTAGATGGAGATGATGAAGACGAGGCAGATGACCCGCAAGCACTGTGGCAGTATACAGTGGAGATGGAGGCAGGGAGCCCGCAGATGGCCCGCAGCATGCTGATTTGCCTGGCTAGTGACAGCCGAATAGTCAGCATCCGGCAGAGGGATGACTTCTGGCTCCACCCTATTTAGACCCTCGCTACCGGTCCAATGGGAGCCTTTTTCCCAGCTATTGAGAGGGAGGACAAACTCAATACTATAGGGAAATCCTCCGTAGTCAGTTTTGGCCGCTGAATATGTGCGGGAAACGTCCCTCCTCCTGACAGGTCCGGACCGGGGGGTTCTTCAGCGCTCCCGGACAACGGCCGCGGCGGCTGGGGGAAGGTGGGGGGTAGGAGCAGTACCAGCTCCATCAGCAGCAACCTAGGTCTGGAGTCACTGATGAGCAGCTTCCTTCCCCGCCTAGTGAGGAAAGGGAGTCACCAGCAGCAGCAGCAGCCAGCAGGACCTGGAGCAGACCCCCGAACCAACAGGTGGTGGCCTACTTGGACAGCACTCTGCCACCCCAGTTTTGAAGATCCGCTGGACTAATGGGCAGCCAAACTGGATGTGTGGCTGCAACTTGGGCCCAGTTTGCAGTGGAGAAGCTGTCCTCCCGGCCAGTAGTGTGACATCAGAGAGGGTTGTTCAGTGCGGCAGGGGCCATCGTTAACCCCCCAAAGGGGAACCCGCTTGTCCAGGGAAATGTAGAACGACTGACCTTTGTCAAGATGAATCAGGCGTGGTGGGCCAGGATTTTCCCCACAAACCCAATTTCTTAGGCGTCAGACTACATCAGCCATGATGCCTCACCCAAGCTTTGAGAAATGAGTCTGGGTTCAAAAATACATGTCTCAGCCACTATTCTGATGCCGCCACCCGCCTGATCCACCCATCTTTTGCCAGTTTCTCCATTTTGCCCCCCCATTTTAAACCGGGGACGGGTTTTTCCCAAACCCACCCCCACATTTCTGTCATTGGCCCCTTTATGCCCTCATGCTGTTTTTGGGGGCTGTGCATCCCACTCTGTCATTTTTGGCCAAATTTCTCTAAACCTAAAGCTGTGCTGTGGCGCTCCCGTGACCCCCCACACTTTTTTTGTGCCAGTCTGCCCTTTTTTTTGTTGCGGCGCCGTAAAACCTCCACTCTCTGTAAATTTTTGCCACTCTGGGGGCCACCCCAGTTTTTCCAACCTCCAAATGTCTTTTGGGCCATGTTGACCTCTTGCTGCTGCCACCCGTAACCTCCACTCTCGGGCCCTTTTGTGCCCCCTTGGGGCCTTTCTACTTTTTTGGGCCACCCCCAGAATGTTTTTGGGGCCAACTGTTGACCTCATGCTTGGCTGCTGCCATAAACCTCCACCTTTGTCTTTGTCCCACTCTGTGGCCTACTCCTGTTTTGCCACCCCCCAGAATGCCCTTGTCCAACTTTCTAAACCTCATGCTGCTGCTGCCGTGACCTCCACTCTGTGCCCTTTGGTGCCCCCTTTGTGACCTACCCCTTTTTTTTGCCACCTCCAAATTTGAATGTCCCCCACGGCGGGCCTCTGCTGCTCCCGGGCGGGTTAAACCCTCCACTCTCTGTCTTTGGGGCCACTCTGGGGCCCCTACACTTTTTTTGCAACTTCCAGAATGCCCATTGTGCCACTGTCTGCCCTCATGCTGCTCCCGGGTAACCAAACCAACACTGTGCCCTTGGGGCCACTCTTTTGGCCTACATCTTTTTTTGCCCATCTCCATTTTTTCCCATTGGGCCACTGTCCTAAACCTCATGCGGGCTGCCGAAATCCCTCCATCTCTGTCATTGTGCCAATCTGTGGCCTACTCCATTTTTTTCCCACCTCCGGGTTGTCTTTGTGCTACTGTCTAAACCTCATGTGCTGCGGGTTGGCTGCCCGACCTCCCACCCCTGTCTTTGTCCCAAAGTCTGCCCTCATACTGCTGCCACGCCCCCAAACCCTATCTGCCCTTTTGTGCCATTGTGGGGCCTACTATTTGTTTTGCCCCCCTCCCAAATGTTTTTGGTCCCATGTTGTCATTTTGGGGGCCCCGGAAACTCCCCTTTTCCCCTATGGGGATTCGGGGGGGCCAACCTTTTTTGGCCCCACTGGGGGGTTTTGGGGCCACTTCGGACCCTGCTGCTGGCCGACCCTCCACCTTTTGCCCTTTGGGCCCCTTTTTGGGTGGAAAACCCATTTTTCCCACCCCGTTTGTCATTGTGTACTGTTGCCTTCTTGCTCTGCCCCCCGGGTCCTTCCATAAGGGATTGTGACTCTTTCCCCGGGACCTCAGGGTGCTGCTGGGGTTTGCCGCCGTCCCTTCCACTCTCTGTCATTGTGCCCCTGTTGCCTTTTTTACTGCTGCCACCGTAACCCCCAAAATTTTCCCATTGTTGCCACTGTGGGGGCCTAACTACTTTTTTCCCACCTCCGAAGGTCATTGTCCCCACTGTCTAAACCTCATGCTGCGGGTCCCGTGACCTCCACATTTTGGGTAAATTTTTGCCACTCTGTCCCCCTACTCCTGTTTTGCCACCTCCAAAATGTAAATTGTCCCAAACTGTTTTGACCTAAATGCTGCTCCCGTGACCTCCCCCACTGGGGCCCTTTGTGCCCTCGTGACCCTACTCCTTTTTTTTGCCACCCCAGAATGTATTGTGCCACGTCTGACCTCATGCTGCTGCCTTTGTCACCCCCACTCTTCTTCTTTGTGCCCCCCTGTGGCCTTTCTCCCTTTGTTTTTGCTATTTTCCAAAATTGTCATTGGGGCCCAATTTGTCGGGGAACCTCTTGCGCTGCTGTGGCTGTGCCGAAAACCTACACACTGTGTAAATTGTGCCACTTTTTGGGGGCCATTTCTTTTTTTTGCCATCTCCGTTTTTTTTTGGGCCCGGGAATAAACCCTCATGCTGCCCCCCCCCCTCCCTTCCACTCTCTTTTCTTTTGTGCCACTCTGGGGCCTATTTCCCAGTTTTTGCCACCTCCGAATGCATTGTGCTACTGTCGGGAAACCTCATGTGCTGCCCCGTCCCTCCACTCTCTGCCCACGGGTTGCCACTCGTGGCCCCCTCCATTTTTTTTGCCACCTCCAGAATGTCTTTGTCCCACTGTTGATCTCATCCCTCCCCGCCCCGCCCACCCCCATCTCTGTATTGTGCCCTCTGTGGCCTACTACTGTTTTTGCCCCCTCCAGAAGGGTCATTTTTTCCCAAACTGTCTGACCTCATGCTGCTTTGGCTGCTGCCAAAAACCCTACCCCACTGTGTCATTGTGCCACTCGGGTGGCCTACTCCTTTTTTTGCCACCTCCAAAATTGTCATTTTTCCCATTTGTCTGCCCTTTCATGCTGCTGTTTTGCCGTGCCCCACAATTTTCTTTGCCCCTTGGGGCCACCCGGCCCCGGTTTTTGGATTTTTTTCCTTTTTTTTCTTTTTTTTTTTCCCCAGAATTTTTTGGTTTTTTCATCCTGACCTCATGCGGGCTTTGGGCTCCCATTTGTCCCTCCACACTCTGTCACCAAAAGTTGCCCCCCTGAGCTCTCGCTTTTTTTTTTTTCCCAGCTGTCGTTTCCCATAAATTTATCAGGCAAACTTTCCCCCCCTTCAGTTTTTTTTTTTTTTTTTGGTCATTTTTTGCCCTCTTAAAGTCCCCAGGGAATTTTTATTTTTGAAGTTTTTAAAAAAGGGAGCGGCGGAAAGTCTTGTGCGTGTCATACTAAAAAAAAAAAATTTGTATAAAAGACCAAACCAACCCCCCCTCGGGCATAATTTTTGCTTGGCACAAGTTCTACAGCCCCTCCCAGGCCTGTGCAGCCGGGAAAATTTTGGCTTTTTTTTTTAACGTGATTCGTCCCGAAGTAATTCGGAACCGGGTTTTTTTTTGGTAAAAATTGGGGGCGGTGACGGGCCCGAAGGGGGGGGTTTTGGAGAAAATTTCCCACTCATTTATTCCCTTTGGGGCGGTTGTTTTTTGGGGGGTGTTTAAAAAGGCTTGCTTTTCATTTTTTTTTTCCCTTTTTCCCAAGCCACATGATATGAGGATTACAGCCTGGTCCTTGTTTCAGATTTTCTCATATTGGGGGGTTCTCCTAGTAATATATGTTCCCAGTGAGTCAAATTTTGCAGAAATTTTCCTTTTCCAACCCCCAAACCCTTTCCCAAACCCCCCAAAGTTACCTTTTCCCCCCCCGCCCCCCGATTTGGGGTGCTTTTTTTTCCTTTTTTTGGAACCCTTGTGGGGAGTCCCCTCCTTAGATGCTCTCCTCTTTCTCCATGTTCTGACGTTATGTACAACTTCTTCTTTCTCCCTGCTGCTATTTCTAACCCTGAGAGAAAGAAGAGGAAGAGCAGAGATCCATCAGAAGCAGGAGCGTTTTTGAGAGCAGCAAAAAAGGGCAGTTTGGGGTGAAGGACTTACAGAAACTCCACAACAGAAAATTTCCCTAAAATAAAAATTTTTTGTAAAGACCTATGTTTGATTTAGCTTTTAAAGGAAGCAAAAAAAAAAAACCTAAAAATTTGGGTGTGGGTATAAAAAATTTTCTTAAAGCAAGGTGGAATATATGGACAGCAGGCCTTACATGGCCCACAAAATGATTTGGTCCAACCCTGCACTTGATGTCTCCAGGTCAGCAAGCAAGTGACAGGATATTCGAAGACCACAGCATGCACAGTAACAGATCTGGCTCAAGTTTTCTCCCACCGAAAGTGCATGTGCCTGCGCTGGAATGTAAAAAAGGAAATTTACAGAAAACAGCCACCACAGGCAGCTCCTTTCACTTGAGTTTTCTTTTCAGCTTTAAAGGGGGGTAAAAACAGAGTGCATACAGCCCAAACATAACACGGGGGCAAATTCCCCCAAAGGTGAAAAAAATTTTCAGTCAGCCAATCAAAAGAAAAAGGGGGGGTTGCCCAACCACCTCTGCAGAAATAGGGTAAAAAATTTAAAAGTTTTGCGATATTTTGCCAAAAACTAAAATGATTTTAAAGGTAATAAAACCCCCAAAATTTCCCAAAAATGGCTTTTTTGTACTGCCTATCTTTTCAGATTATTCTTTTGTAAAAAAGAAAACCCCTTTTTAAACTTTTAAAACTGTCCAAACTTTACTTGCTACAATCTCCTGAGGGCAAAACCAGGTAAAGTCTCTCCTCTCTTCCTGACAGTTCCCCCCTTCCCTTTCCCTTTAAGACAGGTTTTCCCCCTTTTTCTTTCCCGATAGTTCCCCCTTTTCCCTCCCCTTTTTCCTCCACTTTGCAAAATTTTTTTCTCTTTTTCCATTTTCTTTCCCGTCTCTGCATCTTCTCTCTCTCTTCCTCTTCTCAGCGAGTACTCTCTTCCCAGGTGGATTGGGACAGCCTGATCTTGATCCACAGCCAGCTTGTGGAGCAGCAACCCTATAGCTGGAATTCGTAACTATAACTCTAAACAACTCTGCAATTGACCCTGACTATTAGAATTGCCTCAGCACATGGTTGACCCTCCATATAACTGTGTCCCACTCAGTGAGTACTTCTACCCCCGGTGGAAATTTGGGTCAGCCTGCCTTGAAACCACACCCGGGTTGTGGGGCCCCGGAACCCTTTTGCGGGGAATTTGTAAAATATAAATCTAAGCAAAATCAATTGACCCCCAACAGAACTGCCTCAGTACATGGTTGACCCTCCATATAAATGGTAAACCCCCGACCTCCCTCTCTCTCAACCCCTCATTGGTACGGCCCAGATTTTTCTATCTTAAAAGTATGTTTCCCCAAAAAAACTACAGAGTTACTTACCCCTGTTACATGCACACAATATTTTAGTTTTTAAACCATAAAAGCAATCCCCTTTCTATATTTAAAGAAACCAAAATTTTTAGGGGGTGGTCCCAACCCCTTTTTCAATGTCAAAGGCCCAAAAAGGGAAAGGGAAAAACTTTTCTGTAACCCTATCATAAGGGCAGTCCCCTTTAGGCTGGTTTTTGGGCTTTTAGGGGAATTTTTGGGGGCCCCTTTTGTAACCCCTTTTCCCAAAAAATTTTCCCCGTTTTCCCCCTTTTTTGAGTGATTGAAAACAGCCTAGATTTGTGGAGACCCTTAGGCCTCTGGAAATATACACAAAGGTTTCTAGTCACTGACAGCAAGCAGAGCTTTTAAAATGTTGGAGAACTTTCTATTGCATACTAACTGGTGTAGCTAGCAGAGGGCGGTCCGCCCCTTGTATGACTGTATTGCTGCCACTGGGAAACACTTGCTGCCTCTCCCAGCCCCTGGAAGAAATTGACAAACCATGGCGCTTGGGATGGCACTCGGATTTGGGGGAAGGGTCGAGAATGCTGTGGCCAGCTTTAAAAACCCCTTTAAAATCGTGGTCAATAAACGCGGCATCTAGGTGGTTGACAGAAGGAGGGGGCTTCCCCTTTTGTCAAAACCCCTGGCACTCCTGCAAAAATGAAACACAAAGGGTGCCCCATAATTTTCTGTTGGGGCTGGGGGGTTTAAATAAAAGGCCCCCCAGATCTGCCCGTTAAGAGCTTAAAACCTTTAAGCTCCCAGCCTCAAAAGGCCTTAAAAGATCACTTTTTTTTATTTTTTGTTTTTTTTTTGCCAATTGGGAAATTTTTATCTTTTTAAATGACACAGTTGTATAAAACTTGTTTTTTTTGGGAAAAAAGGTTTTTGTTCTTGGGGGGGGTGTAGTTTAAGTTTACCAAAAAAATTTCTGCAGATTTTATTTTTATAGTTTTTTTTTTTTTGTTTTTTTTTTTATTTAAATTTTTTTTTTTTTTCACCAATTTACATTTTTACACTAAATAACCTTTAGAAGAATTATAAAAAGGTTATTACCCGGTTTTTTAGATACCTAAATGTGTAGGGTTTTTTTTTTGTGTAACGTATGTAAAGATAAATTTTTATTTTTTTTATATAATTATTTATTTTATTTTTTTTACACTTTTTAAGTTTTTTTCTTTTATTTAATCTCATTAAGGGATAACTATTTAACACTTTTTTAAAAACTTGGGAATGAATTAAACATATTAAAGGGATGGCTAAAACATTATAAACTGTATTTAGGCTTGTTTTTATAGACAGCCCTGGGACTACTCTAAGTCCCAAGGGCTGACTATACAGAAGTTCCCTGGGCTCCATCGGGTCCCAATCACCCGTTGGAGCAGGAGAATTCCATTTTACTGCGGTCACGGACCATGGCAAACAAAGGGCCCTTTAAAAACCCGGGGTCAGAAGGGTTTTTTTCCCCTTCCCCCGTAATTTTCAGAGAATACACTAGGGGGCCCGAGTTAACCCACAGTCTGTTCCCCAGCACAGTTTTAGGTGCTGGGACCGCAAAAAACCCCTCTTTTTTCTAGACGTCACTGCAGAAAGTTGACCTGCCCCCCCCCCCCCCTATAGTCAGTGGGCAGTTGTTAAGGGATTAAGCACTGCCACAAAAGGAATTTTGAAAGGCTCCTATCACACACCCGTATAAACTTTTTAAAACCCGTGAATTACAGTAATGTGCTGGGTGTGTTCCCAAATCAATGATTTGTCCCGGTTTCCTTTAAGGAAATAACAAAAAAAGAAAATTTAAAAAGGGGAAAAAAAATATGTTGAACAAAATGGCCCCGTAAAAAAGAGGATTTCCCCCCCCGAAAAAAGTGGGAGGAGAGGTCTGTAGAAGCGGGCAGCAAACTTAGGGACAGAGCTTCGCCACTGAGCCCCCAGAACGAACTGTATATCCTTCGGATATGATAGATAGAGGACAACGCGTCCGCGTTTCGAACCATGTGTGGTTCCTGATCCCAGATCCAAACATGGGTTTGAAAGCGGGGGGGGGGGGAAACGTTGGGCCTCAGTTATTTAAAATCTTTTTTATGCTAATTTTTATGGGAAATTTTATTCACTAAAATACCCTGGTTTTATGCTGCACCGCTGCATCGTTGCTACTCTTTTGGATTTTTGGGGGAACCCTTTTGGGGGGAAACTGAGCTTGAAAAAAAAACTACCCGGGGGTTTTTTCCAGGCGTGATTTTTAAAGGGGGTTTTTCTCACTACAAAAAACTGTTTTTTATGTTAAAAGATCTTGCAAAAAAAAGTCACTTTGCAATATGTTTCCCTTACCAGTGTCCCAAACCCCATTCTGAGATATCCCCTTTGTATGGGCCCGGGATCAGCTCCTCCCCGGTCGCTATAGATAAAGACCTTTTTTTACTCTGCTGATAGGGTGCCAGCATTGGTTGCTATAGCTACAGACCTGGCTTCTACTGCAGCCTAGTGGAAGACAATAAACATGCCCCTGAATTCAAAATGAAACCAAGAAAACAGGACTGAGGTAAGATGAATCGATGTAGTGAGACAACCCCTTTAAAGCCAAAGACTGGTACCTATGTTCTGTATTTTTACCTGTGATAGACAGAAGTGAGTGTAACTGTGTTTATAGGGACACATAGGTGTGCATAGGAGCTGTATGCAGGAAACGGCACCATTTTGTATTAGGATTCTATGCTCTTTTCTATATTTTAGATATATGAGGGCAATAAAAAAGCTGGTGGTGGACGTCTACACAAACCAATCTATCTCGTTCTATTGTAGATGTTTATGAATCAGCGTTTTTTTACATTTCAGAGCGGAGCCTCTTGATCCTGCTGAGTTTTGTTGAATCACTGTTATCATAGGATGAGGAATAATAGATCTATGTACTCTACGCCATAGACATAAATGTGGGCAGCGCGGTTCCATCATGATATGGATCACGATAATGACCATCATCCTTCCTGTTGTCTGCTGGGAATAACACGCTATAGAGGACACATCAATCACCCCGACAGCTGCCGGAGCGCCCGCACCCACTAGGATCAGTCATCTTTAAAGACCCAGAACCGCAATGTTACTTGTTTTATAAGTGAGTTAATCACACTGACCTGTATAGTGATGGCGATGACCACACACCCGCCCGCTATCACCTGCCTTACTGGATGCCAACATAACACACAGTGGCTTTATTGTGGAGCTCGGATAGGGGACCTTTGATTATTCCCCCTCCCAAGAAGATTCAGGGGTTGTCCAGGCTTACAAAATTGATGCCTTGTCCACAGCAGAGGCCACCAATATTACATCGGTTGGTGTCAAACTACCTAGACCCCCGCTGATCAGCTGATTGAAGAGGCCGGGGCGCTCGTGAGAGAACTGCAGACTCTTCAGTATTTACAAGTACTTGGGCTTATAATCACTGAAGGTTTTGTAGCAGCGATACATGATAGATAGACGGCAGATGATAGATAGATAAATAGAAAGAAGTTAGGTAGATGATAGATACATGGAGAGATAGATAGATAAATAGATAGATAGATAAATAGATAGATAGATAGATAAACATGAGATAGATAGATAGATAGATAGATATGAGATAGATAAAAATGAGATAGATTGATAGATAGATAGATAGATAGATATGAGATAGATAGATAGATAGATAGATAGATAGATAGATAGATAGATATTAGATAGATAGATAGATATATAGATATGAGATAAATATGAGATAGATTGATGATAGATGATAGATAGATAGATAGATAGATAGATATATATATATGAGATAGATAGATAGATAGATATGAGATAGATAGATAGATAGATACATAGATAGATAGATAGATAGATAGATATGAGATAGATAGATAGATAGATAGATAGATAGATAGGAGATAGATATGGGATAGATAGAATAGATAGATATGATTAGATAGATAGATAGATATGAGATAGATAGATAGATAGATAGATAGATAGATAGATAGATAGATGGTATAAATAGATAGTGATTGTATAAGCTGCATATGGATATGAGATGCTTTTTGGCACTGATGCTTTCTGACCGTGCTGTGATCCTTGCACTTCTTGAACTTTATTACCCTGAAAACTGAACCAGGATTTTCATCTGCGGGACGAGCCACTATAATGTGCAGGAGCAGCCGGCAAAATAGATTTTTAATTATTAGCTGAGTTTTGTGTGAGGCTTTCTCTTTTCTTTTATCTGTTTTTCGATCTCTCCCTCCCGCACCGGGCTGAGGCTACAGTACATTTTTATGTGTCTTATAAAGTAACATATATTTCCAGCAGAAACCCTTCATCACTTGAGCATTTTATGCTTTCCTCAGGATTGTGTAAGCTGAGTGCTCGGAGAGCCGTTCTGCTGTTCTAAGCGATTTGTCTTTATCCCCTGGAAAACATTTCTTTTTAATTTTTGAATCGTCTCAGGTTTTTTTTTTGTTGCTGTTTAGTTTATAGAGAACAAGAAATGAAAGCAGCAGCTGTGGGACACCTGACTGCCTTTACCATCTTAGGAGATGCCTCGGAGGTGACTTGTGAGCGGGTGAGAGGGTGCACTGTGATGGTGTCACGTTCCTTGCCCTCTAGTCAAGTAAATTCATGAATTCTACTTAATTGTATTAAGCTGTGCTGTTATATTAAAAGTTTAATGCTTTGCAATGTTTTTGAAAAAGTTTGTGGCTCCGCTTGCAAGGTGGAGAGCTTGAGCCTGGGGGGTCAAGTTGGAGATGAAGGTGCTCCGGTTTTGCTGTGGCAGCCTGTTCACAATTCTCTCTCTGTGTTCCTTCTGAGGTTGGGAGCCATTTGCTTTGCGAGCTCTGTGCATATGTCATAGAAGATAACACACGTGCACTAAATGGGCTTATATGGGCCCTTATAGGCCTCCACTTTGCACCATTTTGGTGCACTAAGGGTGTCAGCAGCATGAGTGAGAATATTTGCATCCTAGGTTGGTCTGGTGGAAGCATATGGCATTAAGAAAGTGCACTGAAGTGAAGGAGAGCCACCGAGGGTCCAAGAAGGCCTCATAGTGAACGCTCCTGAGGAGGCACGGATGCTTCAGTAGCTCTGCACCTTACCAAATGCTCAAACCTGTAAGAGTCCAGAAGTCAGATAGGCAGCGCGCCGGACCGAGGCCACGCCCCCGGGAGGGGAGGCGCGGCATGACCCGGTACGCTGGGTGCGGCCGGAGCTGCTTCCCCGAGGGGAGGGGGAGCAGGAAGTAGATCCGGCGCGGAGGAGGGGTATTTATGGTCCTCCCTCCGCCCGGGAAGGCAGTCGGCAGCACGTGGTGAGCAGTGAGGAGCCCGTGCTGCGGTCCAGTCAGAGAAGGTGCGGCCTTGTTGCTGGGCAGGGGGGTAGCAAGCGGCAGATGGAGGAGCTGCGCCGGCTGGCAGCTGCCAGGGGCGCAGTGTGGCTACAGGACGCGGTGCAGGAGGTGCTGGGCGGCTCGAGCGCGGCCCCAGCGCAGGTGGAAGATGAGAGTGGTGGGCGGAGGAGGAGGGCCAGACCTCCGCAGCGGCTGAGCCCTGACTTTGCTCCGAGGGCCCGCCGTCGCCGGGGGAGCCCATCTGTGGACCCTCCGGGTCGGGGGGATCACCCTCGGGCCTCTGGGCGGTCTTCTCGGCCTGGGAGGAATCCGAGTGGACCAGCGGGCTCTGCGGGGGATAGTGGGTCAGGCCACCAGCTTGGGGCAGGGCCTGTTGTCGCCCCTTCAGTGACGGTCCGGTCTAGGGTTGCGGTGGCCCCGCCTGGCGATTCTCCGTTCGGGGGGGGGTCACCCGGCGTCAGAGGTCGTCCGGGGGAGGTGTCGAGCGCGGCGGGGGAAGCAGCGGCCCTGGTGGGCGCAGCGGGTGGTGGTCTGCTGGCCCCGGCGGGGAATCGTTGGAGAGCTCCAGGACTTCAGCGGAGAGGTGGAGAGGGTCACCTCAGGATCCGGGGCCTGCGTAGGTTGACCTCCCCCCAGCCGGGGGTGATGGCTTAGACCCGGGCCGGCGTTCGTCTTTGGAGGATCAGAGTTTCCAGGAAGACGACGGTCGTGAAGTCGGGGGAGCGGCTGGTGGGTCCACAGCCCCCACGCAAGCTGGTGAGTATATGTCCTTGTCTTATTCATTCCCCCCCATTTTGGGAGTGTGCGGAGTGTTGGTGTAGAACTAGGGCAAGGGGGTCGGGGTTGTGGGAGCGTGGCAAGGGAGCCAGAGGAGTTAGAAGGGGCGGTTCGTGCGCTGCTAGCGCGCTTTGGGAGTTGGGGTGCCCGTCCCCGGTTAGTGCATGCCTGACTCCTCAGCCGTTGGAGTGTAGTCCTGCGGTGGATAGGGGGGTTTCTCGTGGGGGAGCGCCCGGGGAAGGGGGCTTGAGGAGTGGGGTCGCGGTGTCAGTGCAGACTGAGAAGGAAAAGCAGGACAGTAGGAGGTTAGATGACAAAGCGAAGGGGGAGGTGTATGTCTGCTTTGAGGGGCCGTTAGGGGCTCACTTGAAGCAGGAGGTGCGGGAGAAGATCTGGAAGGATGAATATGTGGATATCTTCTCCCTTCTCCCACTTGAGAAATTTAACTTGGATAAAGGGAAGAAGGAGGACAGTAAGAAGGGGGAGGAGGAGAAGAGGCGCTGGCGCCTCATTCCTCAGACGTTCACCAATTGGCTGCAGGCGTTTGCCATTTTGGCAAGCGTGGTTGGGGAGAAGGCCCCAGAGAACTGCTCGGCTCTTTTTTGCTACATGGACGCGATCGGGGGAGGCTCATCGGGCGTACGGGGGGTTGGCTTGGCTTCGCTACGACGAGCAATTCCGGCAGCGGAAGGCGGCTCGCCCTTCCATTCGTTGGGACCATAAAGACATTGGTCTTTGGTTAAAGGTGATGGCCCCTATGAAGTTTGGGACGTCCTTTCAGGGGGGTGCTGGCGGTGCCGGCCAGGGTGGTTCCGCAAGTGGTGCGGGAGGGGGGGGCGCAAGCTGGAGGGCAAAAAGGGGAATGCTGGCAGTTTAATAGTGGCCATTGCAAGTTTGGAGCAGGATGTCAATTCAAACACATCTACTCTTTTTGTGGGGCCACTTCCCACTCAGTGGCCCGGTGCTTTAAAAATAGGGCGGGGCAAGAGTAGTGCTGCGGGTAGCCAAGGGGGGTGACGCCGGTGAAGCTCCACGAGATGGAGCCGTATCTGGCCAGGTATGGGGAACGGGATGCGGCGCGGCTGTTACGGGAAGGTTTTGGGGACGGTTTTAGGATTCCCCCGCCAGGGCACAGGATTCCATTTTCGGTTAAAAATTGGCAGTCCGCGTATGAGCACCCCGGAGTAGTGTCGGAGAAGTTGGGGAAAGAGGTGGCGTTGGGTCGAATGGCGGGTCCTTTCCAGGAGTATCCTTTTTTCTGATTTGGAGGTGTCACCGTTGGGGGTGGTTCCTAAAAAGGAGCCCAATAAATTCAGGCTTATACATCATTTGTCGTTTCCGAAGGGTTGTTTGGTGAGCGATGGCATTGCACCGGAGCTGTGCTCGGTTGTTTATACCTCATTTGACGAGGCGGTCGCGTTGGTTCAGCGTTGTGGGGTGGGGTCTCTGTTGGCAAAGGCGGATATCGAGTCGGCGTTCCGGCTGCTGCCAGTGCACGCGGATAGCGTACATTTGTTGGGGTGTTTTTGGGGGGAGCAGTTTTATGTTGACCGCTGCCTCCCGATGGGTTCTTCCCTCTCGTGCGCGTATTTTGAGACGTTTAGTTCATTTTTGGAGTGGGTGGTGTGGGACGTTTCGGGTCTGAATTCGGTCATTCATTACCTTGATAATTTTTTGTGCGTAAGGCCAGCGGATTCCCCGATTTGTGGGTCGTTGTTACGCTCTTTGTACTGGGTGGCTGAGAGGTTTGGGGTTCCCTTGGCGGCGGACAAAACGGAGGGCCCGGTGTCTTGCTTAAATTTCCTGGGGATCTGCATCGATTCGGTGGCGATGGAGTGTCGTTTGCCGGAGGATAAGCTCCGGGCGTTGCGGGAGGAGGTGCAGCGGGTGGGCTGTTTGAGGAAAATCACACTTCGTGAGTTACAGTCTTTGTTGGGGAAGTTGAACTTTGCGTGCCGGATCTTGCCCATGGGGCGTGTGTTTTGTCGGAGGTTGGCGAGCACAACGTCTGGGGTGGGTGCGTCTGACAGGGGAGCATAGGGCCGATTTGGCGGTTTGGGCATCATTCTTGGACCAATACAATGGGCGGTCCCTTATTATCAGGCAGGAGGTGTCCAATTAGGAAGTGGATATTTTCACTGACGCAGCAGGCAGCACGGGCTTTGTGGCCATTTGCGGGAGCAGTTGGTGTGCGGCCCCTTGACTGTTGTCATGGGTGACCTCACCGTTGATAAGGAATTTGGCGTTTCTGGAGCTCTTTCCTATTGTGGTGGCTATGAAATTATGAGGGGAGAGGGTCAGGGACAGGAAGATCCTTTTTCATTGCGACAATTTGGGGGGTAGTGCAGGCTATTAACAACTTGTCAGCGCATTCCCCCCCGGTGGTGAGGCTTCTCAGGTTATTAGTGCTGCGTTGTTTGGAATTGAACTCGTGGGTGATGGCTGAGCATGTGCCGGGGGTGTTGAATGTTGTTTCTGACTCTCTTTTTTGATTACAGTGGGAGCGGTTCAGGACCCTGGCGCCGTAAGCGGCGGAGATGGGCGAGGTGTGCCCCAGTCACCTCTGGAACGTGGCCTCAGAGATGCCGACCGATTGATTCGGGCTTCCCTGTCAGGTGGGACTTGGTTGGCCTACGACAGGGCCTGGGAGTGTTGGGAGGACTGGCTGGTGGGGTTTGGTCCGGTTAGGTCGGACGAGGATGGGGTGGGGGCGTTGTTGTGCCTTCTCGCCCACGTTCATGGGCAGGAGTGGTCCGCTTCCAGGGTTACCAGATTCATGGCAGGTTTGGCGTTTTGTTTTAAGTGGCGGAGGAGACGGGATTTGACAAAGGATTTTGTTATCCCTCGGGCATTGGGGGGTTACAGGCGGGGGCGAGGGTCTAGGGATTCTAGGCGCCCGGTGGTTTTCGCCCTGTTGGAGCGGTTGGGGCGTGAATTGGAGTCTGTGGCTTCCTCTGAGTTTGAAGTGGTGTTGTTTAGATTGAGTTTTTCCTTGCCGTTTTTTGGGGCTTTGCGGGTGGGCGAATTGGTGTCCCCGAGTCGGGTGCGGGGTGGGGGCCTGCAGGCCTCAGACATTTGGGAGCAAGGGCAAGCGGTGGTGTTCGTACTCTGCAAGTCAAAAACTGACCAGGAGGGTAGGGGCCGGATGGTCCGGCTGGGGGCGGTTACGGGCTCCTTAATGTGTCCGGTGCGGTGCTTGCGGGATTTTCGTGGGAAATGCAGGGTGGTTGGGGGCCCGTTGTTGGTTCATGAGGCCAGGACGTTTCTGTCCCGCTTTCAGTTTATGACGGTTTTTCGGAGATGTGTAGTGGGCCTAAGTTTGGAACCAGGTCAATTATCCCCGCACTGTTTTCGCATAGGTGCGGCGACGGAGGCTGCGGGTTGGGGTCTCCGTCCAGAGCTGGTCCGTAGGATTGGTCGTTGGGAATCCGACAGATTTCGGTTGTTTGTCCGGCCGCAGTTGGTCGCACCGGTGATGCGTTGATGGAGTTGGGGGGGGGGGGCGTGTTTTGGTGATTGTTTTGGTTGTTATTTGTGTGTTTTGCTTCCATTTTTAGTGCGCCCCCCCTGTTTGGTTTGGATCCTCGGGCACTCTTTCGTGCATTGGGGTGCGGAGAGAGCTGAGGTTCGGCCGGATAGACGTCAGCTTGCTATTTCCCGGGACGTGGTGGTGGTGCGGTGGATAGGACGGCGTGGCCTGAGATGGCTCGGGGTTGTGCCGGAATTTCTTCAGTTCGCGGAGTGGGACCGGCCTCCCAAGGTGCTGGTGCTGCATGCTGGTGGCAACGGTTTGGGGTCCTTGACGTCCCGGGAATTGGTGCGGAATATTAAGTATGACCTGTTGAGGTTGTGGTCCTCCTTTCCAGCACTGGTGATAGTGTGGTCGGACATTGTGTTCCGTCATCATTGGCGGGGGGCCAGGTCTGTGGAATGCCTGAACAGGGCAAGAGTGAAGGTGAACAGATCGGTGGGCAAGTTTGTGGCCCGGAATGGAGGGGTCTTTGTCCGACACCTAGAGCTGGAGTCGGGTGAGGGTAATTTTTGGAGGTCGGATGGGGTTCACCTCACGGCTGTGGGGTTGCATCTTTGGGCCCTTGGCCTGCAGGAAGGCATTGAAAGGGCGCTCGGTTTGGTGGGGGGCGGGCATGCATGAGGTGTCATGGCATGCTCGCGGTGGTGGGTGAGGTTCTTGGAGTTGTGATCAAAAAGGTGGTGGAGGGAGTCCTTCGGGGTAGGATTTCCTCAGGGTAACTAGGACGGCCCGGCGAAGGTGGGCTCTTTCGGGGTGATATCCCTGAAGAGCAAAAATTGGATAAGCCATAGAGTATGGCTTTTGGGCCCCCGAGCCAGTGGAGTACGGCTGGGGGTAATGGTGGTTTTATCCCTTCGGGGATTTGGGTCGCCGGGTCGGTTTTAGCTCCAAGGACCTCGCCCCCTTAACTGGTTATGGTCGGTTAAAAATAATGTTGGTTTGGCCGCTGGTTAGTCGGCCTGCAGGTTGTATATAAATATATATATATGTATATAGTGAGGAGCGGGTTTTTGGAAATATTTTGGTAGGAGTATTTGGCATATATATATTTATATACCGGGTTTAAAATTATATAATATTTATATTTGGTTGTATATGTTGTATTGTTAATAAAACGGCTGCTGTGGCCAATTTAATCCAAAAAGGAATTGGTGTTGGTGTTGGTGTCGTTATTGGGACAGGTCGCAGGAAGCCGTTTGCTAAGGATGGAGGTATGGTGGTGGGTTGGGGAGGGTAGGACGCACATACTCAGCGTTGCCCTGGGGTCAAGTCTACAGAGATCCCTATGAGAGGAGGAAACCCAGGAACCAGAGCGAACTAAGAGAACTCCTGTCCCTGAGGACTTTGGCTACATTTGTATCACTGTAATCTCCGTAATCTTTTTACTGTGGAAACAACTCAAACTCTTATTGTTGCCCTTTTACTTTCTTGTCTTGACTACTTTAGCTTATTGGTGATTGTTCTCCTTCTCTGCAAACTCTCCCCTCTCCAACCTGTCCTGAATGCAGCAGCCAGGCTCGTCTTTCTTTCCAGCCGCTATACTGATGCCTCTACCCTGTGTCAGTCATTGCACTGGTTGCCCATTCAGTACAGGATACAATAGAAACTCATCACTATCACCCACAAACTTCTCCACAGTGCTGCACACCCCTACATTTCCTTTCTCATCTCTGTCTACCATCCTACCTGGTCTCTCCGCTCTGCTGATTATCTAAGTTTCCATGCCTCAATAATCTGAATCTCCCATGTCCTGTCTGTATATAGATGCACTGTCTGTATATAGATGCACTGATTCCATGCACTGGGGCACTCACAAGCACTCATCTGTATATAGATGCACTCTCTGTATATAGATGCACGTATATGTATATAGATGCACTTAACTGTATATTCATGTACTGTCTGTATATAGATGCACTGTCTGTATATAGATACACTTGTCTGTATATAGATGTATTGTCTGTATATAGATGCACTTATCTGTATATAGATGTACTGTCTGTATATAGATGTACTGTCTGTATATAGATGTACTGTCTGTATATAGATGCGCTGTCTGTATATAGATATACTTATCTGTATATAGATGGACTGTCTGTATATAGATGCACTGTCTGTATATAGATGCACTTATCTGTATATAGATGCACTTATCTGTATATAGATGCACTGTCTGTATATAGATGTACTTATCTGTATATAGATGCACTTATCTGTATATAGATGTACTGTCTGTATATAGATGCACTTATCTGTATATAGATGCACTTATCTGTATATAGATGCACTGTCTGTATATAGATGCACTGTCTGTATATAGATGTACTGTCTGTATATAGATGCACTGTCTGTATATAGATGTACTGTCTGTATAGAGATTCACTGTCTGTATATAGCTGTACTGTCTGTATATAGATGCACTTATCTGTATATAGTTGCACTTATCTGTATATAGCTGTACTGTCTGTAGATAGATGCACTTATCCGTATTTGTCCTATTTTTCCGTGATTTTTTTTCTGTGATGATACTTATAGGCAGTATGTAAAACTGTCACACTGGGTTCGCCTTATAACTTCCTCCTCCTTGACTTGTTCTTCATTGGATAGCCTGTGAGCAGGAGTTCCCACCTCCATCCACACATCATCTAAGAACCCTGTATTCTTGCAAACTCTATGCACTCCTGACACTGGCGATCTCTGTTTTTTTGGCAACGGAGGGGAATATTAGTAACTTGCCTGACTTTTCTTATTCACGAGGGACCTCACAACCCTCCTTACCTCTCTCGACTCTCTCACAACTACCTCGGGACTGACTCCTCCACCACCGTTTCCCGGGCTTCTCCTTTTCCTACTCTCGGTCCCAGTGTTCTGGTGACATCTACGGATGGAACAGGTGAATTGCCGGCTCCAGCAATGGTTGCAAGAGGTGGTTTCCTTCAAAGAACTAGAAACCATGAACTAAACCTAAAAAGGCCTAAGGCTACTATAGCACGTGATCCTGGGGGTAGAAAGAGGTTCTGTGACAGGAAGCGCCAGCCATGTGGAACATATATATGTAAAACTATAACTTGTGTATAATGAAGAGTAGAGGCCTCTCTTTAAGAAGCGTTGGTCAACTGTATCTCACCACTTGGTCCCTCACATGCAGATTTAAGCTCTAAAGTTAAGGACCAGGGGAATAAACCAATTTGTATTCTTCCGAAAGCCGAGACCTGGGCAGGCCATGACTGAGTATGGTCTGGGACCCTGGTCAACAAAGAGCAACCTTGCCCACCACTGGGGATAATACACTTGGGTTGGGTTAACAAACTCATTCAAGGAGTACATACAACTTGCATGTTCTTGCTTCTCTTGCCGTCAAATTTTGTAAATCCCATGACAGACTTGAAGTTTTGTGGTCTTACTCTAATGCCCAAAAGGACAGTTCACTTCCTGGTGCAAAGAAAATACAGCCATTGCAACAGGCAGTAAAGCATGTTACCAGCGCACTTCAAAGGGTTTTCTCAAGACTTTAAAAACCTCCCTACCACCTCCCCCTGTGCTAGCTGTGAACAACGATGTTTGTGTCCGAAATGCGTAAGCGTATCTAACATGCTCGGCTTTGTATTTGCAATTGAACAAATCACAAATAAATTTCATTTTATGGAAGTGTTGGACTTTTTCTACAATTTAGAAAATTATCCCATACTTACCTCTCCCCTCTTCACCGTTCCACCACTGATAGATCTCCATGGTCCATCCCATTGGTCATTCACTAATGATTCCGCGTTCATAGATCACATGGTGCTACAGCCAATCTCTGGCCTCCGCAGTCACATGACGGCATGTACACCATGTGACCACAGAGGTCAGTGATTGGCTGCAGCATGAAGTGATCCATGAACGTGATGTCATCAGCGATGTATGGGGAGGGAGAACACTGGAGCTGGAATGGTGGTGATTGGAAAAGTAAGTATAGGTTAATTTTAACACAGTGGAAGATGGTAGGGAGATTTTTAACCTAAAGGGGTTGTCTCACTACATTAATTCATCTCACCTCAGTCCTTTTTTCTTTGTTTAACTTTGTTTTTCAGGGGCGTTTTTAAATGGCGCCCACCAGGCTGCAGCGAACCCAGGCTTTTGCTATACAACCGGGTCTGACACCCAATCAGGAGAGACCAAACAGGTCTTTTAGCTATAGGGGACCTGAGGAGTGATGCAGCCCATACAAGATAGGTATCTGGGAAATTTAGGTGGGGACATGTTAATGGACAATATTGCTAAGTAAATTGTTTTTCAAGTCTTTTAAAATAAAAAGCGAAATCCTTGTAGTGAAAAAAAACCCCTTTTAATTTGCCATTGTGGCCTCCCCCCTTGGGAAACGGGGCTTTAATTTAAAGTACATTTTGTGCAATAATTTGGAAGGGGGGATTTATTAGAGGGTCGAAAAATTTATAAACCCCAAACTCTAAAAACCCTTTCATCATCTTACATCACTTAAAGAAGGAGATCAAAAGTCAAAACAATAAATCTCCGGGTACAACTCTATATTGAAAAAGCAAATGGATTGTTGTAGCCGACCATGAGGTTAGCTAATAACAGCATGAACTCATTGATTGACTAAGAGGTAGAGGAGCGCACTCATTGCTCGGAGGCCAGTAATGGTGGAGGGAAAGGAGGCAGTTTTTCCTGAGTTTAAAAATTAAAAAAGCCTGATCCCCCTTTTAAATTATGTGCCCAATTTAGGGTTTGTTTTGATACAGAAAAAATTTCAACCAACTTTTTGCTGAGACAAATCATTGTGTTCCTCCGCTGGACACTATGCATGTGATTTTATGTCATTTTATGTCATGAGATTTTTTTTATTAGACGATGTAGCGGGCCCCGATTTTGCCCCCCAATTTCAACATGATGTTCCATTGTCAGAGAGGAAAAACATAAAAGTGGTGGACCCCAAATTTAAAAATTGCTAGTCCCTAACTGGGGATTCTCCATTAATGTACTGCTTCCTAAAAATAAGGTGTTTGTAGGTGAAAATCCCGACCCCTTTAAGATGCTTTCACACAGCGCATTTTGGTGCGTTTTAACTGCGCTTAAATTAAACCCCCCTTTTTTCCCAGAAGCTTTTTTCCCACTTCTCTAAACTGTTTGGGAAATGCGAAATCAATCAGTGTTTTTGTATCCACAAGACTTCACCAAAGTCATTGTTTTACTTATTTAAAAAAAACCCCCCTTTTAAAACCAAATTTAGAAAAACGGGAAAAAGCTGCTGGAAATTTAAAGGAAATTTTAAATTGGGGGTGCAGTTAAACTGCCCAAAAAACAAATCTGTGGGGAAAGCACCAAATGCGCCCCAAAATTAAACTCCCTTTAAAATTACCGAAAGCTTTTTTTCCCTTCTCTAAAACTTTTTGGAAGTGAGGAATCAATTAGTGTTTTGTATCCACAAGACTTCAGAAAAAAGGCTTTGTTACTTACTTAAAAAAAACCCTTTCTGAAAAATTTAGATAACTAAAAGAAGCTTCTGGTAAAAAAAGGTTTTTTAAATTGGTGCAAAAATTTTTAAAATTTGCACCAAAACTTTTCTGGGGAAAAGAACCCAAACTGCGCCCCAATTAAACTCCCTTTTTAAACCCAGCAAGCTTCTTTCATTTTCTCAAAACTTTTTGGGGAAAGTGGGGAATCAAGTGTGTTTGTATCCACAAGATTTTCCGGACACTTTTCATTGAAAAACTTACTTGAAAAACCCCTTTCTGAACAATTTAGAAATTTGAAAAAAGCTTCGGGAAATTTAAAGGAATTTTTAATTGGGGGAATTTAAAACTGCCCCAAAACTGCTCTGTGTGAAAGCCCCCTAACTGCGCCCCAAATTTTAAATGTTTTTTAATTCCAGCAAGCTTCTTTCACTTCTAAAAAACTTTTTGGGGAAAGTGGGGGAAATAAATTTTAGTGTGTTTGTTTTCCACAAAAACCTTCGAAAACGTCATTGTTTAACTTACTTGAAAACCCCTTTTTCTGAAAAATTTTAAGCAATGAAAGAAGCTTGCTGCTAAAAAGGCAGTTTAATTGGAGCACACATAAAACTGCACCAGAGCTGCGCTGTGTGAAAGCACTCTAATGTTGCTTTCACACGGTGCATTATTGGGTGTTTTTTTTTGGGGTGCGTTTCTTAACTGGCGGAAATGCACGG